>CM021101.1:493446250-493486780 GCA_007115665.2 Sequoiadendron giganteum
ATCACCCCTGGCCTGATCTACTATATCCATTCGTGCCAAAATATTTGAGGCCTGTCGATAAGCATCGGCAAGGTCCTCCATGAATTTTCCTGTCTCAGTATGAACACGGCTAACCCACTTGTATGCCTCCGTTTCCATTTTCTTTAAATCCTCTAAGGCAACAATTGACTCGTTCGGAAGCTCCGATGGACGTTCCACTGCCGGGTCCGCTGGTTCACCTGGACGTGCTAGATTCTGCATATATCCTATCAAGGTTTTGTGCTCCTTCTTCAATTTCTTATACTTCCCCTCCGTGCGGAGCAACTGATCCTTCAATGCCTGATAAGAGTTATCGAACTCCTCGATAACTTGGGCTTCCGTAGGACGACCCAACTCTACTGTGGTGATCACATAATTTTCAGGCCTCTCCTCGGTTCGATCACAATCTTCCCTCGGAATAGCCACCTGAAGCGTGCGAGAGCCTGACTCGTCAGTCGAGATCTTTGAAAACTTTCGGGCCCTTTTCTTCTCTGGTGGCGCACTGATCCTCCTGAGGAACTCTTCCATCTCAATGGCCGGATCCGTGTCATCCTCGGGTTCTCTCCTCATTCTGTCGGAAAGCCAATCAGGCACTGTCTGCTGTGGATTACAAACAACAAGGGGCTGTTCTTCTGTTGCCTCCATCTCGTGCACTTCCTCTCTTCTTGCACTGGTTTGCTCAGGCTCATCCTCCTCTATAAGCTGAGTATCTCCCGACCCTTGGGTCCCTTGTTCTGTGTTTTCCTCTTCTTCCAAAGCCGTGTCCAACATCTGCTGAAAATGGGTGTCGGCCATTGTTTCCTCTTCCTCCTCCTGTTGGCCGCCCCTGGATAAACTGACACTAGCTGATTCCCGGGCGTTGGGCTGATCTACCTCCTCAAGTCCCCGCTCTTCCTCTAATCCTGCCCTCTGATCGGCAAATAATGAAACCACTCTTAAACTCAAAGATTGAGTTTGTGAGTGCACGGGTGATGCTTGTTCTATCCTCAATGGTATCGGTTGGGTTGGCACTTCCACTTGTGCCCTCGATGTCTGAGCAATTTGTTTCCCTCTTTTTATCGATAATGGCCTTGGGTCACCCATCAAGCTATAAGTAAGGGCGATCGACTTGCTCTTGAGTCTGCATACATGTCTGTCGACCCAAGTCCTGGTAAAAGTCATCACCGGGATAGAAAGAGTGTCCAAGTCCATGATCTCTGGCTTGGACCAATCAGGTGGTGGGACAGGAGTATCCCTAACTGAACCATAGTCGGGTTGCATGACGTTGACATCCTCCTCCACCTGGTCGGGAACTGGAATAATCTCACATTCTCTAATCAACTTGAGAGGAAGTCCGGAAAACATCCTTCTTCTTATCTCAGCCTCATCCACTGCATTTGCCCAGAAGTCCTCCAGATGAGCTCTGTGCCGGTATTCAACGTTCTGTACCATCCGGATGTTCCCGTAAGGATCGAAATCCTGCCTGCCTGTGTGATATGACAAATGATAAGATTGCAGCCCGTCCTCTGCCTCTCGGGCTGCCTGCAAAGAGGGACACACCTCAATGGAATTTCCCATGGTGATAGGGAAATCAAGTCCACCCTTCTTTTTCCTTTTCTGAATCTTATCGTAGGCAATCAATTGCCTAGATACCTCAAGCATTACTATGTGATCAGTGGGGTATCGTGGTAACCGACACGGATACGAAGTGAACCCCTGCAGCCTAATATATGTGAATTTCGGGAATTGGATGAGCCAATACCCATATTCCTCAATCAATGTCTGTGCTTCTTTAGATATTCTCTGCTGCGTCCTTTGCTGAAGCGTCCTTGCAATGTGCATTGTGAATGCATCATTCGCCCGTTTATAGTTGGCAATGTTAGCTAAATGTAGCTGTGTGCAGGCTTCATGAATTTTGAATTGACCAGGGGCGCAGCCGATTGGCTCCTTGTACGAAATCCCTCTGTATTTAGTCATTCTGGCCAACATGTAAATTACATATGAGCTCATGTAGAAAGTCTTCGTCACCTTCAAGCTCCTGAATTGCTCATCGATGTGGTTGCTAATCATCCTAGCCCAATCGACACACTCTTTTCCCTCCAAGATGATCTCGATGAAGTAGAACATCCAAGGTTCGAAAATGTAAGCCTGTGCACTCCCATTTACCCGGCTCAACATCATTATCAAATCACAGTATTCTTGTTTCACGTCCTCGGCAATTATCTGCTTTGGGAGCTTAGTGCGGGGTGGCCTCGGCTTTTGCATCCAAACTCTGTTGATGACTGCAGTGACCCTTTCGAAAGAGGAAGAGTACATCTTGTCTGCCCTTTTGTTTGTCCTGTATAACATCTCCTCAGTAGTTGGAATCCCAAATGCCTCTCCGATGGCATCCGGTGTGAAGTTGGCGAGCAGTTTACCATCCGGAGAGACAATCGTCCTAAGTTCTGGCTTGTAGTGATTGGCGCACTCCATAATTAGCTCTGGACACTGAATTGCTGGCGGAAAACTAGCAGCTGCGTAGATTCCACTCTTCATTATATTATGTGCCGTGACTGATGGTTGATGGCCCCCTAGCCCGAACATCCTCGATTTGAGTGCATTTAGATTAAATGAACCAAGGTTGGTGTCATTTAATCCTGCCAACTTTGAAACTATTGCTGACTTTGGGAGAAATGGCTTAGCGAGCCTTTTAATCATTGCCTGCCGGGATGAGCCAGCCTTGCCTGCTTCAGTGTTTGCAGCTCTGCCTGCGGCTCTGCTTGTTCCTGCAACATCCTTTGCTCCGGCCATCTGCAAAATAAAATAGAATAGCAATAAGCTAGGCTGCAGACTTTTTAGTAAAATAAAACAATCTCCGAGATGGCTGCGAATACGGAGTTAGCTTTGAAAATAAAATTTCTCAGCATAAATTTCTAACTCCAAACCTCGTACTGTATAAAAATCTCTGAGTTTAGAGACAACTCTCAGCAACTGCACTTCTGACTGGTGAAGAAAAAACGCAGCAAGCTAATAACTTTCAGCAATGTAGCTAATTTCTCCAGCACAAATTGTTCGAACCTTGACTTCACTTTGTCAACTTCAGCAGTTAGAGGAATAAAGAGTTGCCAGCAATATGAAATTTCAACTTCCTCAACTTCTCAACGTTTAAACTTCTTCAACACTTCGACTTTCAGTAGCTTGAAAATAAAGATCTTCAGAGAAAAGAAACCCTCCACAACTTTGCAAATCTGCAGCGACTCCACTTTCAGCTCTTTGAGAATTAAATTCTCCAGCAACTCCGGAAAATAACTTCAACCTTCAACTTCGAAGTTGCAGCAACACACTTTCAGCTTTTCGAAAGAAAGAGTCTCGGCAAATGAAATTTTCTCCAGCACTTCGCACTTTCAGCAACTCAACACTCCGAAATAAAATAAACTCTCACAGAATTTCTCTCCTCAACCACTTGGAAAATATTTCAATCTCTCAAGAACTTCTTCAGCAACTTCAACTTCGAAACAATGTGAGGAGAAATGAGAGAAGAGATTGTTTAAATAACTTTTCTCGGAGAATCCTGCTAAGTAGTGCTGGGGCTATTTTTAGCACCTTCATCAATTTTCCACTCTCTTCGTTCGGAATCTTCTAATTCAAGCGCAGTAGTGGGCTAGTCGTCAGCCGGTCATTATGGCAGTCGCCATTAATAATGATTCCTTCTTCTTCAAATTTCGAATTTTCCTCTTAGTCTGCCAGTTAACTCTTGGCGATTTAAACAACTCGCAAGAAAAACAATCACTTGAATTCCATTTTAAAATCTCGCAGTGTTTAAATAAATTCAACTCGAAAAAATTCGTGGGAGTTGTAAATATATTTCCAACTTTTAAAATGTCTGTCATTTAAATCCTTGGTTTCATAAAATTTGCCTTAGACATTTAAATTCTCTCATTAAAATGTTCAACTCCGAGTGATTAAAAATTATTTGCGCCTGCTCGAAATAATTCACCCTCTGAGATTTAATTTCCGTTAGGAAAATAATCTAGGCAAAACGAATTTCCTCTGAAAATATTAAAATTTCCCTTAGGAAATTAATTTTAAAATTTCCCAACCCATGGGTGCCTTTTAAACGGGTTCATTTGATTTTCACTTGACCCATGGAAAATATTCATTGATATCAAATCTTCCCCTTGAAAAAATTCGTCAACTTTCAACTGCCTTTGGAGAATTTTAAAACTCATCAAATCATCCTTCCATGCCAAGGGCGTATTTTTCCCCAGTGAAATGTTATTCCATTTAGAAAATATTTCTAACATTTTCTCTACCATAGGCGTATATTTTTGATGAAATATTTATTTCATTTAAAAAAAATTCCTCACTTTACACCTCTGGCGCACTTGACCCCTTGGCATTTATTTTTTTGCGACTTAGAAATTTTCTCCTGTCATCTCACATCTTGGGCGTATTTCTCTCAGTGATGTTTTATTTTGCTAGCTTTTACCCTTGCCACGCCTTAGAAACATTTTCAATCAAGGGCGTATTTAGCATGAGCCACTTTCATTCTCCACACTTAGAAAAAAAATTTAAAAAAATCTCCACTTCAACTTGGGCGCATATTCATGTGTCTACTTCTACTTCGTGCCTTAGCATCTTATTGCCTCCTGGGCGTATTTTACTCATGCAAGCCTTGATTTCTCACTTAGAAAATTCTCAAACACTTAGAATATCCTTTCAAGGTGAGGGCGCATTTGCTAGGTTCCACTTTTATTTCGTTGCCTTAGGAAATTTTCTCCAGCAACCTTGGGCGCATATGGGGCCTTGAGCTTTCATTTTCTTGACTTAGAAATTTCTCCAAGTCTTAGCCACTTTATCTTGCCTTGGGCGCATATGGGTGTGTCTGGTTTTATTTTCACCACTTAGAATTTCTTCAAGCCATGTATCTTCTTGAGGGCGCATTTTGACCTCTCTACTTTCATTTTATGCCTTAGAAGAATTTCGGCCTCCACCATCCTTCTTCATCATGGGCGCATTTGCTAGGCCAAGCTTCCATTTTCTCTTGAGGGCGCATTTCACCCTTGATACTTTCGTTTGTGTGCCTTAGAATATTTCATCAAGCTCACTTTACACCTATCCTCTTCTTCCTTGGGCGCAAATGAGACCCCATGCTTCTGTTTTGCTAGGTGGGCGCATTTACACATGTGAGCTTTCACTTTCACCATGGGCGCATTTGGAAGGGGCTACTTTGGTTTTATGACTTAGAAACTTTTTGAGAGAGTCATCAAGGTGGGCGCATTTGGAAGGGTGTGCTTTTGTTTTTGCCTTAGAAACTTTTCAAGGCTTCCATCAAGGTGGGCGCATTTTCATGGGTGTGCTTTCGTTTTCCCACACTTAGAATAATTTCCATGCCTCTGCTTGCCTTTGTTTACACATTCTATTTTTAGCAAGTTGTGCTATTTTTAGCAAATCTCTTGATTTTCAACCTCTAAGGCTCCGTTTTGCCTGAAAATTTCATCAGATGATCTTCTCTGCCTTGTGAACCTGTTTTGTCAGTCCTTTGCCCTAACCTGCTATTTATAGCCACCTGCTATTTATAGTAAGTTTTGACTTTCTGACTTCAGTAGCTCCGTTTTGCCTGAAAGTTGCAACGCTTGATCTTGATAGCTTGAGTGTTACTCTGATGCCAACCTCGGGTGCAGACCTGCTATTTATAGCCGTGCCCTGACTTACTAAAAATAGTAAGTTCTCCGATTTCGCTCAAATTTTGCCAACAGGTACCTTGAAGTGTGCTGACATGGGTGGGGTACTTCGTTTCGGCTATTTTTGGATTTTACCCCCTATAAAAGTGGAAACCCTAATTTGACTTGCATGTATCCCGAACGGTCTCCGTTTGACTTCGTTCCTTCTGCATGTCGTTCTGTCTGCTGAACTGGAGTGTTGGGCGGCTGCCAGAGTGTACCTGCTAAAAATAGAAACTGCCTGAAAAGTGACTCATCCACTGCCGGATGGTTTTGCATGTCATATTGCCCGTGGGATCTCAAAAAACCCAGAAAAACCCAGAAAACTGGTCTGCATGCATGCACTGGCTAAAAATAGTAAGTCCTTAAACTTTGATCTTCTCCGCTTGCAAGTCACACCGTTGTGAAGCTCTCGAAAAACCCATAAAGAAAAACCCGACATGCGTTGAAAAACACTGCATGCGAACCCTAAAAATAGCCTCCGAAGGCTGACTTCTGAAAGTGGTCGTCTCGGTTTGCATGTTACATCACTGCGAAGGTTTTGGAAAACCCAGAAGGATTCTCCAGACATGCATCTGAAAAGCTCATGTGGAAACCCTGAAAATGGCTCTTGAAGCCTGAACTGCCAAAAATAGCAAGTCGTCTGATCTGGCTCAAAATTTACGTGTAGGCAGCTTGATGTTACCCGGATGCAGTGGAACTGACAGAATTCCAAAATCTCAATAAAATAGTCCCAAATTGAATACTTACTAAAAATAGTAAGTTGCCGGAATACAGTGAAAATTTAGGGGACTCTGCTGGAAGTCTTCTGACTGCTGCACTAAGCTTAGATTTCAATTTTATGACTCGGTTTGACCTTAAATAAGCCTGAAGGATGAAAACCCTAATTACCCAGACTTAACCAATATTTCAACCTGGGTCAAACAACGGGACATCCCCGGAAGGACCAGAGACCAGAGAGAGAGCGAACCAAAGCCAAAAGATCAGAATGGAGCAAAATTTAGGGGGTCCCCATCTTGATGGGGTGATGTGTGAAAAAAGGTCACAACACCACCAAAATTAATTTTCCTTCCTCATCCAATGGAGGAAGCTCAGGAGATGGAGTGCTTGACTGCCTTTTTGAGGCACAAGACATGAAATTCATTATGAATTTTGCTACCTAAAGGCGACTTCAATTCATATGCTACTTCGCCTACTCACCTTTTGATTTGATATGGCACTTAAAACTGGTTTTAGATTTTCCATGCCACTCCATTTCAAGGTAGATTGCCTGTATGGCTGAAGCCACAAAAACACCATATCACCAACCTCAAAGACTCTCTCAATCTTGTGTTTATCTACATTAAGTTTTTGGTGATTCTGAGCTTGATGTAAATTTTCCTTAAGTGCCCTGAGGATATCCTGACTATCTTGCACTAACTCCTTTGCCTTGGGTACTCTATTATCATCAAAATCCAAATCCACGAAAGACATAGCATCGTATCCATATAGAGCATTGAAGGGTGTCATACCTATTGACATATGGTATGTAGTATTGTAACAATGTTCACCCAAATCTAGCCATCAAACCCATGCCTTTTGTTGTCCTGACACATAATTACACATATATCCTTCTACCCATTTGTTGACGATCTCAGTTTGCTCATCGGATTGAGGATGGTAGCTCGTACTAGGAGACAACTCAGTTCTTTCCAAAATATGCTGAGGAACCTACTGTCTCGATCACTCACTATATTCCTTAGAAGCCTATGTAATCAGAATATCTCTCGAAAAAATAATTTTGTTATCTGTGAAGCCTTAGACTCCATAGAAATAGCAAAGAAATATGCATATTTTGTCAACCTATCAACCACAACCAAGATGCAATCTCTATTATGAACTCATGGCAGATTTGTGATGAAGTACATCGATATGCTCTCCTATTTCTAATCATGAATGGGTAAAGGCTGCAATAATCTTGCTAGTAATGTATGCTCCGACTTGTTTTGATGACAAGTCATACACTCCCTGACATATTGCGAAACATCACTCTTGAGACCCTTCCACGAGAATCTCTCCCTAATTTGTTTGTATGTTTTGAAGAATCTTGGATGGCCTACCTGAGGGGTATCATGTATAGCCTGCATGATCTTACTCTTCATTTTAGACTCGAGTACCAAAAATATCATGTTCTTATAATAGATCAAATCATTGATAACCTGATACATATCATCCTACAGTTTCCCATCAATGAGATCACACATAAAAGTATTCTTGGAATACTCAACCAACACTTGAGATTTCCAATCAGCTGAAATCTTAGAAAAGGAGCAAAGTGTTGGTCTCCTAGATAAAGCATCAGCTACCACATTCTTTTTACCCTTAAGATATTTGATATCAAAATAGTAAGCCTAAATTATGCTTACCCATTTCTGTTGACGCTCATTCAAATCCTTCTGCTCAAGGAAATATCTCAAATTGTTGTGGTTTTTTTTAACCACGAATTTCCCATCGACAAGGTAATGCCTGAACTTTGCCAAGACTTGCATGATGGAAAGCATTTCCTTGCCATAAGTGGAGTATAGCCACTCTACATCTCTCAACTTCCAGCTCTCTTAGGCTATGGGATGCATGTTCTGTATGAGCACCACACCTATCCCCTCACCTGATGCGTCACACTCCAAAACAAACAGTTGAGAGGTCTGGAAGAGCCAATACGAGACAAGAACTCATCACCTGCTTAAGTTTATCAAATGTAACCTGAGCCTCATCCGACCATATGAAAGCTCCCTTTTTAGTGAGGTCTATAAGGGATGTAGCCAACAAAGAAAACCCCCTGACAAACCTTCTGTTATAACTGCATAATCCAAGGAAACCCCGCAGATCAGAAATGTTCCTCGGTGGTGCCCAATCCAGAATTGCTTGTATTTTTTCCTGATGGACCTTCACACCTCCTGCACCAATTATTTTCCCCAAATACAATATCTCTGTCATTCCAAATTCACATTTGAACGCTTTTGCAAACAACGACTGAGTCTCCATAATTCCCAACACCTCGTCGATATGTCGAAGGTGTTCCTCCCAAGTCTTACTACATATTAGAATATCATCAAAAAATAATAATATTGATTTACGCAACTGTTTCGTAAAAAATTGATTCATGCATGACTGAAAAGTTGTAGGTGCATTTGTAAAACCAAAAGGCATTACCAAAAATTTTTAGTGTCTGTAGTGGCATCTTAATGTAGTTTTGTGAACATCCTCATCACCGACCTTAATCTGGTGGTATCCCAAACGCAAATCAATTTTAGAAAAATAAACTACCCCATGCAGTTCGACCAACAACTCATCTATTCTCGGTATGGGATACTTGTTCTTAATTATTTTTTATTCAATGCACGTTAATCAATACATATTCTCATCATGCCATCCTTTTTCTTCACAAGCACCACGGGTGAAGCAAATGGACTAGAGTTTTATTCAATGCACGTTAATCAATACATATTCTCATCATGCCATCCTTTTTCTTCACAAGCACCACAGGTGAAGCAAATGGACTAGAGTTGGGCCTGATGTTCCCTATATCTAACAATTCCTTAATTGTTTTCTCGATATCATCTTTAAAGTGCTTCAGATGCCAATATGGATATGGAGTGGTAATCATAGGCTTGGCACCCTATTCCAACTCTATCACATGCTTGAATCCATGATCCAGAGGTCTACCAGGAGGAATATCCCCAAACACCATGCTACGCTTATCTAATAGTGTCCGCACATCCACTGGATAGTTTGTATCTTTCCCTGTAGAAGATTTAGAGGACATCAAACATTTGGTTGCCCAAGCAACCTCTCCATGTCTAAACAAAGCCTCCATATGCTTGGTTGAAACTTAGGAGCACCATTTGATAACACCCTCAACACAATATTCTTACCACTTGATGTAAACTCTAGCTCCATCTTTAGAAAATCTTGGCTGTATTTACCAAGAGAGTGCAGCCAATGAACTCCCAAAACTATATCAATGTCACCAAAACCAACCACATAGAAATCATCTGTGACTGTATAATCCCCCATCTGAATGCTCAATTGTGGGACCTTTGTAGTGCATCCCATCTTGAAACTATATGCTACTGTGACACTAAAACCAAAAAAAAATTCCACTTGTAATCTCCTCTTAGCTACATAGCCCTCGTCAATAAAATTGTGTGTGGCTCCACTATCAATCAAATAAGTCACTCACTGCCCATTAATAACTCCCCTTGCTTGAAAAGGGTGATACATAGTCACACCCGATAACGTAGCAATAGCACCATGGGTCTCATCTCATGTGGGGTTGTGATGCTCTATCTGCTGCTCATGTTCACTTTCCAAACTAGTATCAGCTATCTCCTCCACATTAGAAGTGACATCTATATAATATGCCTCGCCTTTCCCAAGACATCGATTACCAGGCTCCCATGACTCCTTGCAAGAGAAACATAGTTTCTTCCTACACAGTTTATTCTTGCTCTCAAAATCTATCTTAGTAGGATTTGGTTTGGGCTGATTAAAAGTTCTAGTGAATGGCTTGTTGTTCTTGAAACTTGTCTTCTAAAATCGCGGACTAGAATGTGAAGTTTCGAGGTCTAGTGCCATCTGTATAGCATCCTGCAAAGTCCTCAGCTTAAAAGACTTCACCAACCCTCTCAAATTGTGATGCAACCCCTCGGTGAATAACATTACCACTCTCCTCTCGGATATATCAGGAACCATGACTGCCACTTTCTTAAATTCGTTGATGTAACTATCAATGTATCCATGTTGTCTAATCAAAGCCAACTCCCTAAAAGAAACCTCCTCATCTTTCTTGTCAAAACGTGCAATTAATTTGCTGCTAAATTCTCCATAAGATTGGATTAGAGCATGATTTTGTGTCACCAATCCATGATGTTGCCAGTCATATGCTACACCTTCTAGATGTAATGTTGCAAATTTAATTGCTTTCGGTTTTGGCATTGTTTTTAAATTCAGGAAAGTGTCTAACTTATGAATCCATGAACATGCTGTAGTTTTCCCACTCCCATCAAAGTTAGGGTGTGATAGTTTTCTCAAAGCATGCTGAAAGTCTTTATGAGGGCCGCAGGGTCTCTATTCTTGTTGTGCTCTCCTCCTATCCTTACGTTGATTCATATATTGATTCAATGTAATCTCTTGTCTAATACCATGAGGAAGAGTATGATATTCCTCATAAACTTCCATCACCTCATCAATCAAAGGTTGCTCTGCCTCCGGTTGTGCCACTTCCTCCTCATTCCTAGGAGTGAATGTAGGCTGGAAAGGTTTGCTTGTTCCTCCTGAATTGGTTCCCCTAGTTATGTGGTTTCCAACATTACTCCAATCTCCCAAATTTTGACTAACTCTCAATGTGTTCATCTCATGAGACATCTATCCAATAGTAGTAATCAATTGTTTTTGGGATTTCATAAATTGTTGCATCATTTGTTGTTGTCCACATGCCAGATCGTTCAAAATATTTTGAATGCTATCATTCTCTCTCCTGTTGCCCCTGTTCTGAAAGCCCTTATTGTTTGAGTCTCCCATTGCTTCAATTTTCGGTAAGACTTCAAGAAATTGTCGGGCTGCTAAAACAACAGAAAAAGTATCCTCTTCAAGATAAGGATCGACAATTTGGAATTGCCTCTATCTCTGCTCTCTTTCAAAATACCTTCTATCTCTATCACTAGTGTTCAAGAATCCTCAAGTTGGCAGGATAATGGCTTTGATGCCACTATGATGATCTCTACCCAGGTATACAACATCTACAAGAATTTTTTGTTGCTCCAAAAGTCTCTAATTGATATTAAGTTATGGTTTGTGCTTGTTTGGAATATTAACCCAATTTCACACATAAAATGAGTGCATAGGAAAATATGTTGTAGACCAGTATATAGTTGAATAATAGGTCAGATTGTTACATTGATCTCATTGTGCAATACAAAATGTAAATACCAAGTGAACAGAGAATGATCAAACACAAATGCTAAGACAATGTACAAAGGAACATGATTTGTTTTGTTATTGAATTTCAGCTATGAACTAAAATAATTTTATTTTTGTTGCTACGTCAACTTTATTCTCAATGTTTATAATTATGTATAATTTACAAGATTTTGTTGGTTTTGTAGGTAATTAATTGTTTTGAGACATTCTTGAAAAGAGTTCTCTATATTGTTCTCATTTTTTCCATTTTGTTTTGGCTTGAAAATATTTCTTCTTTGAAATTACCATTTGTTTTTTCAATGAGCAAGATTAGTGTGTTTGCAAACATAATTAAGATTTCTTTTCTTTTCTGTAATTTATTTGTTGTGAAGATGGATGAGAGGGGGACAAAGTGGTTTTATATGGATGATATAGGGAGGTTTCACCGTGATGGTTGTCTTGATATTTATTGATCGTAAGAAGGACATAGTAAAACTTCAATGTGGATAATGCATTCCTTTGGGAAAGGTACAAGTACTAGACCTATCTGAACCATTATAGTTAAATAATTATGATTCTAATATAGTTCAGAATTATTGTATTTTCAATTTTATTTCATGTAGGTTGAAGTAGCTTTGGTGGTGACCCATTATGTAGAGAATATAATGTTGCATGCAGATGATCTCCATAGTTATTATGTGGCCATAGTAGTTCCATAACAACAAGCTCTTGAAATGTGGGCCCAAAAGGAGATTCTTATTTACAATGATTTTGAGGATCTGCTCAGAAAAAGGAAGCAATTATGGAAATTCAGATGTCACTTTTGAAGGTACTTCAGCTATAATTTTTGTTTTCATGTAATTTATAGAAGTCCTTCAGTAAATATTCCATTGTTTTGCATGGAACTTGATAAAAAAAAATACTAAATATATGCTATCAAAATAGGTTTTGGACAAGACAAGATCACTAATAGCTTCTCTGAAGTTTCCCACTTTGGCCAGGGTTGTAAGTGACCTAGAGTTAATTTCCCTCTTCCAAGCAACTCAACCTTCACACAAATGTAGTCATTCAATAAATATGGTTCAAACCACATAAAGGTGAATCAGAACAGTTCTATAATGGAAAATGATGAATGGAATAATGAGATAGCCCCAAAAGGTCCTTATTCATAGTCAACTTTGAACCTGTTTTTCTTATAGGCCAATTTTCTACTCAGTATCATGATTTATGACCATGTTTATGACTGAACATCGTCTAAAGTTTCTAATTTGGGCCTTTTATTATTTGTGGCAAGCTCTACAAATTTATTCTGAGATTGGGCACAAGATAACTAGTCACTGCATCTTGAAAATTTGAAACTTTGCCCTTCGACAATTAACTGTTTTGAGTTCCATAGACAACTCCCTAAATTAGTATCTAGGGAAACATATGGAAGGCTTAATATCAATAGATGACAATAGATTATAACTCATTGATGTCAAGACAAAAAATAATCTTGTTAGAAATAGTGTTCTTTTTTAATAAAAAATATCAAGTTTAGCATAAGAAACTCAATGTATTAGTCTTCTTTTCAAGTACAATGCCTTAATAATAAAGGAACAAGACTTGTATTTTTGGTCATCTAATGTCAAAAATTGTCAAATTGCTTTTGTTTGAGTAAACATTTTATTTAGTATAACAAAATTGAGGTATTCTTTCTTCTTTACAAGGACAAAGTTGAAACCCAAGGCCAAGCAAGGAAGAGGAATTGTATTTCAAGTCTCTCAAAGGAAAAAAAACTTACCAAGAAGCATTCTAAATTAAATTTATCAATGCAAAAGTTGAGATTAGGGAGCCTTGTAGAGCAAGAGATAGGTTGCTTTGGCTTTGATTCTTATTTATCTTGCTAAGGTGTCATTGCCACCACCTTCCATTAATGCAACTAGATGTTTTTATATTTCCTTCATTTATTGTGGAAGCTCTTAGGGTTTCCTGCCCATTGGGCACTTAGCTTTCTTTAAATGGTACCTAAAAATATCACTTTGACTATTAATGTTGAAGCAGTTAGTATTGGAGCAACTCATGGTGCCACTTGCTAAGAAACTCAAAAAAATTGTTCCAAAGGTATTTCATGAGGTATGGGCTCTAATTCATATTTTGATAATGCTTGCAAGTGACTAGAACATTTTAATCTCATAGGTACTTTGTAGGAAGAATCTTGAAAGTGCATGCTTTAGAGTTGGGTGATGATTGATTTGGTCCCTCATGTGGTTAACCTATGTGTAGATCAAAACTTAACCGGGGTTTTTTTTTCTCCTTTTCTTTGTGGAAGTCGACTACATGGACGATTTCCTTAGATATGGCCCTTACTATGCACATAAATCACTATTAGTTTTATCCCCATGGACTAGGGACTTTGCTATGTCCCACCACCAATCCCTTAAGGTGCGAATGTGTGTTGATTGTTTTGGCTTGCCTTTCCCTTGTTCTTGATTTTCGGATCCTCTTGGGAGGATGGTTTGTGATGAAGAGTGCAAGGTTTACTCATCTTGACCACAACACAGGATTTGCATCCAAATAAACCTTGTCAGATTGGAGGTTATTTTTATCATTTAGAAAGATATAAATTCTACTTTGTTTTCTTCTGTTTCTATTTATTATAGTTTTTCTTCTTAAACCCAACGAAGTGGCCTGAGAGGTGGCACAAATCTAGAATCTTCTTGATCATTGGGGGAATGCCCCTTATAATATGGCCCTGGTTCTGCCCTCTTCACCTCCCCAGATTAGATCTATAGGGCAAGTGACATGTCTACTCTAATTATTTTTGGTCCCACTTGCAAAGCCGTAAAAAATGGCCTTCTCTACTGTTAGATGGGCAACCTTCTGGTTAGTCACCACCAATTGAATAGAAAAAGAGTTGGTCATCACTTGCTCACCACTTGCATGCATCCTTCCAACAATGTGGATGGGATCCTCTCAAAGTACAAGACAAATTCTCTTCTTGGCTCTTGCCATGTTACCACAAGGGAATGTTTTTCAAATTCAGCTGCTACCTGAAGTGTCAGATTATTAGATTCAATAAGGAGAAGACGATGCTCTCATTGGTTGGGAGCCTATAGATGATGGAAAAGGCTTACCTGACGAGGGTGGGATAACCCAAAAGACTGAGACCTCCCTCCTAGCACAGGCTTAATAGCTATGACTGGTTAGTTTTTCATCAAACTCTTTGATCATGTGATTTTGTGGTCTTGTGAAGGGGGACATGTTTTGTTGCATTTGTTTGCTCTTTTGGGCTAAAACAACATGCTTCTTTGCTTCCTGGTTCTGCAGGTTTGCGTGTCTTTGGGATGTGATTCCATTCTGTCTGTCTTTTTTGAGGACAGGTTGTATCTATTTCCTTTGGTTTGTATATAAATGAACCTATTCATCAAAAAAATAGGCAAAGGACCACTTTGTTTCAAAATTCCAAGGTTTATTATTTGCCATGTAGTTCCGGGCATTGGGAAAGATTTTCAAAGTCAAACTATCGTTCTAGACTCAAGCAGTAGGAACTTCGTAGGAATGCTTCATATTCTGCTTTAGAATCCTGTTTTAACTCCAAACATATACCAGCAACAAAGATAGCTATGTCTGAATTTAAAGGCAATCCATAATAACTTTACCGCAAAGTGCATGATCCCTTCCCACTCAGCTTTCCTCTTTTGTGTGTATGTTCCATGTAAATATATGATCTGAAATAATCTAGCTGCTTGTTTTTGTGAAGTTTTTTCAATGGATTTACACAGTTGACATAAATATGGTAATGTTTTATTTATATATCATTAATAGAAGCATATCGCATGGTAATTTGTAGTCTTTTCTAACATACTTGATCTTGTGTTGATGAACAGATTGCACAAGAAGCAAATCTTAAAAACATTGAAATCCCCTAAAAATAAAGTTGTTTGCACACCCATGGGCACTTGATACCAACCTTGTGCAGCACTGAAATTGAAGTGAGAGGTTATAAAGAAAGCCTTTGAGGAAGGAACTGAAAGAGCTGTACAGTTGAATTGGAGATCAAAAGGAGGGAGTTTTTTTGCATAATTTTTTTGAAAGTTGACTGCTATATGTATATTCATGTGATTATTTCTAAGAATTTTTCAACGCTGCCCTGCTCCTCATGTGATATCATCTTTCATTTTTATTTTTCTTTTCTATCAATTATAAGGTGTTCACTGGACACTCATAAGAAACCATGTGAGAAATAATATCCCTATAACCTAGCAAAAATTAGGAAAATAGTTAAGGTGATTGGTGGCATGCCATGATTGGTAGGGATGCAGAATATGTTTAGGACGTACCAAGGCTCATTTTGAGCAGGAAGTTCACTACTACAAAACACTATTGGTATGTTGGCTTTATTGTTTTATACATTCTTTACAGTAGAATCCCCACCAAAATATCATTATTTAAAAATGGTAAAAATTAATTTTGAACATTTGTTGCCTCATTTTATGGTCAGTTTTTAGAGCCTTGAATAATATCCCATGTTTCTTCCCCTAGATGAAGAAACAAGAGAATTTTTCTTCAAATATTTAAAGAATGTGGTGAGTAAAGGACTCCGAAGTAAGATGACAATGACATTAAGTTATCTGGAAAACAAAAATTGTTCAACTCAACGTATTAGGTTGGATAGTACTACATTAAGGTTAAGCTATCTAAGCATGATTGTGTAATGGGGTATTATGGGTGCTTTCTCTTTCTTGGCAATGATCTCTTCTACAACACTCTTGGATAATCGTTGGAAACTGCAAGAGATTGACATACAATTTAGTTGGCAACAATCAATTTCCTCGAGAGATGATGCAAAGTTAATTTTGAAGAAGATACTTCATTCAGTAAAGTTATGAATTAAATTTTTTTTGGCTTTGATTATACAAGCTAACCCTTCACTAGTTTTGCAAGGATGTGAATTCACTACACATTAGGGTGTGGGTCCATGTGCTTCCTTTCTCTGTCTATGTAGGGAGAGATTCTTCATGTAATAATAATGCTCATTTAAATGTAAATATGTTCTTGTCTATCTGTAAGGTATATTTCTTGAAAGCATAAAATATCAAAATTAATATGATAGTGAAAGACTATCATGTCTATAATTATCACCTCTTCGGTAAGTGCATTATTGTTATCCTCACACCAACTTAGAAGGCCGTAAGGTTTCTTATATTTCCATTTAAATAGTTTATGGATGGAAGACAACCTTGCATATCATTCTGGTTTGAAGTCAAAAATAGATGGTTATTGGAAGATTTATTACAATTTATGCATCAAAGGTTGAGCCGCTACTTTGTGCAAGTACAAGTAACAAAGCACCTCTTACTAGCAATGGACTTGCAATTAATCCTTGTAGTTAGCAACTCCACCATTGTTATTACTTCTTATTTTTATATCTTAGCGATGCCAGGTGAAATTATTACAGAGTCGTCAAAACTTTTAGATACCATAATGCGACAATACAATTTATGTTTGATTACGCATAATAATTTTCTTAAGGAAACAAGAGTCATTTTTTTGTGAAATAATTTTCATTGTAATAGTTTATTGTAAACGAAGAAGCATATTCCTCTCTTTTAGTTATCAACCTACACAATTTGAGGTCTTAAAATATAAGAACATTAAATGATTGAATTCTACAAGAAACATTGCATATCATAAAGAATAAAAATCATAGACAATAAAAGGTAAATGGAGATAGAAAATAACATAGAAAAACTTCTTTTGGGTAAAAGCTCCACCAAAAATATGAGCTATAGTCACTTATGTACTTCAAATAGGCTTGTTATAATTCATCTCCAACTTACAAGGTAAATTGAGATAGAAAATAACATAGAAAAACCTGTTGTGGGTAAAAGCTCCACCAAAAATATGAGCTACAGTCACTTATGTACTTCAAATAGGCTTGTTACAATTCATCTCCAACTTGCAAACATTATTTAAAGACCAATTACAACACTACCAAATATTCCAGCTTTTGTAATAAAATATCATAAAAATGAGCAAAAACCACTCACAAAATGTAGAAACCCCTGTTTCCGCTATCTCTGAAATCTGACTATTTTTATTGTTTTTGAAGGTTTTTGGTTTTTTTGAGCATAAATGAAAAAATGTGATTTTGATAGAAATTGATAATAAATTCAATAAAAATCATTCAACTCTAGAAACGATAGTATCTAATGCAAATACTGATGCCAATCTATTTATTTGTCTTTCGGAATGATTACAATATAGATCCAATGACATGCAATCTAAAAAGCAATAATTTTTATTAAAGAACCTGGTATTATCAGCAACTGGAAATAATCAGATCTGGTACGGCTGCATTGAACACTCCTTTCTCCCTCTGTCTGATGACCCTCAATGATGCCAGGAAGGTATGCGCCCAAATTGGTAATGGTAGACTGATGCTAAAGTAGGCGATTTGCTTCTGGAAGGAGGTACGCCCCTTTTGTTGAGAGGTACGGCTTGGTACAGAATGGTATGGCCTGGTAACTGCAATAACCAATAAATAAAATGTACGGCCCTTCCTTAGATTGCTAGATCTCAAATAAATAGGCACCTAGATTGATGAATCCCTGCTAGAAGATTATTACTTTGAAAACTCTGAATGCAAATAACCTCTGAATGCTCTGTAATTCCTTCTGGATGAAGAAATCTCTCTGAAAGCAATAGATCAACTGTTATTTCATAGTCTCTAAATTGCAACACTGAAGATGGCTCGTTCTCCAATGCCTATGGACAATAGAAACCCTAGGCTTCGTTCTCCGGAAAAAGACTTGATCAAAATTTCAATATTCAACATAATGGTTCGAATCCCAAGGCAAAACCCTTATATTCTTGAAAAGTGTGACTTTTCTCAATTGAGCATCATTTAAATAAATTCGAACTTTTCTTTTAATTATTTCAATAGTCTTCAATCACATTTTTAATCATAAAATATAATTAAAAATGGCCCCCTTCAATGATGGGCGACCCCTTCAGCAAAAACCACTTAAGTTATAATATTTAAAATATTATAACTTTATAATATAAGCTCCAATAATTAATATTTAATTCAATCAATTAAATATTAATATCTCCCTCAAAAAATATCCGATTCATGAACCGTTTGAAGCTGGCGAATAATGGAGTGATTCTGCACATGACCAAACTGTACTGCTAAAAATAGCAGGGGTGCCTCGCTGAGTGTCAAATACTGCTAAAATTAGCAACTCAAGCAAATGGTGTCCGAATGAGCCCGAACGAAAGCCAACTGATCAAATACTGACAACTATAGCCAAGCCAATTTCCAACAAGACCCTCTATCCATCCCATCAGCCTACGAGGGTCGCATAATAGGCTAATCCTGTGCTCTGAGAGATGTCAACTAGAAGGGGACATGACAGTCCGCCCCTCCTGAAATTGCTTGTCCTCAAGCAATCTCAACTCCGGGTGCTGCAGAATATCCTCGCTCTCCCATGTAGCATCCACTGGCAAATCTCTCCATTTCACTAGATATTCCCTGATAGTCCTCCTACGCAACTGTCTCTCTCTGTACTCCAAGATAGACTCAGGTACTAAAATCAACTTTCCCTCGTCATCTAAGGGAGGTAAAACTGCAGAAGGTACCACACAGTGACCCAACGCCTTCTTGAGACGTGATACATGAAAAACATTGTGTACCCTGCTCTCTACTGGAAGCTCTAGCTCGTAAGCCACCTCTCCAACACGCCTCAGGATCCTGAAAGGACCGTAATACCGTGGCTTAAGCTTCTCTGACCCACTCTTCCTAAGAGTGGACTGACGATAGGGCTGCAGCATGAGGTAAACCATGTCACCCACCTCAAAATGCCTCTCCGTCCTCTTCTGATCCACATACTGCTTTTGCTGATTCTGTGCCTTGGCGATATTCTCCTTGAGAGCCTTCATAGTATCCTGACTCTCCTGCAACAAGTCTCCAGCACTCGGCACTCTACTGTCACTCAGTAGTAAATCCAGAAAACTCGGCGCCTCATACCCGTACAACGCCATAAAAGGGGACATCTGAATAGTCATGTGGAATGTCATGTTGTAGAAATACTCGCACAAATGAATCCACTTGACCCATGCCTTCTGCTGCCCTGCAATATAATTTCTGAGGTACCCTTCCACCCACTTATTTACTATCTCCGTCTGCCCATCTGTCTGCGGGTGGTAACTGGTGCTCGGTGTAAGCTCGGTCCCACAGAGTCTGAATACCTCCTGCTAGAAGTGACTCAAGAACCGACTATCTCTGTCGCTCACGATGCTTCGAGGCAAACCATGTAGTCTGAATACCTCACGGAAGAAGACCTCTGCTACCTGCGTAGCTGTGTAGGTAGTGGTAATCGGAAAGAAGTGGGCATACTTCGTTAGCCGATCCACAACTACATATATGCAATCTCGCCCTTGGGCTTTAGGCAAGCCCGTAATAAAATCCATCGACAGGCATTCCCACTTCCTGTCAGGAATCGGAAGTGGCTGCAATAATCCTGCCGGGTACGTGTTCTCCTGCTTGTTCTGCTGACAAACAGGGCACTCACGCACGTATTGAAGAACATCTGGCTTAAGTCCTTTCCATGTGAATCTCTCCCGAATCTGTCTGTAGGTCTTAAAATACCCGGGATGTCCTGCTGTAGGCACGTCATGAAAAGCTCGCATGACAATGTTCTTCACCTCTGAACCTGGGATCAAATAAATCCTGTTCTTGTAAATGATCAAGTCATTCACAAGCGTATACCTGGTATCAATCGTCAATCCCTCAACAATGCTGGAGGCCCAAGTATCCTTGGCATACTCTGCCACAATCATATGCCTCCAATCCTCTGAAATGTGAACCATAGAGCTCAAATAAGGCCTGCGTGAAAGAGCATCAGCCACTACGTTCTGTGTACCTTTGATATAAGAGATATCAAAGTCATATGCCTGCAATTTACTGACCCACTTCTGCTGACGATCATTGAGGTCTCGCTGCCCTAAGAAGTGTCTCAAACTGTTATGGTCAATTTTGATGCAAAATTTGCTGCCAACAAGATATTGCCAAAATTTTGCTAATGCATGCATGATAGCGAGCATCTCCTTATCATAAATGCTATAAAGTCTCTCCGGCCCTCTGAGTTTACGGCTCTCATATACAATAGGGTGCTTGTCCTGCATAAGCACCGCACCAATGCCCTCACCTGATGCATCGCACTGAAGCTCGAAAGGTTTCGAAAAGTCAGGTAGTGCCAACACAGGGCATGTAGTCATCAACTCCTTAAATCTCATAAAACACTCCTGTGCCTTAGGAGTCCAAATAAATGCACCCTTCTTCAGTAAATCTGTCATAGGGGCTGCATGTCGTGAATACCCATTCACGAATCTGCGATAGAACCCACACAAGCCTAGAAACCCTCTCAACTATGTCAGGTTTGCCGGTGTAGGCCAATCAATAATAGCGCGGATCTTTTCAGGATCCATCCGCACTCCCCCCGCGCTGATAATATGACCTAAGTATAACAATTCGGTCATCCCCAAATCACATTTGGATTCCTTGGCGTACAAGGACTCCCTCTCCAGAATAATGAGCACGGTCTCCAAATGAGCCAAATGCTCCTGCCAAGTCCTGCTGTAAATAAGAATATCATCGAAGAAGACCAGTACAAATCTCCTCAGCTGTGAATGAAAAACCGTGTTCATGGTGGACTGAAAAGTAGCTGGCGCATTGGTGAGCCCAAATGGCATCACTACAAACTCGAAGTGCCCACAATGACAACGGAAGGCAGTCTTCTCGATGTCCTGCTCACGAACCTTGATCTGATGATACCCTGACCTTAAGTCTATTTTAGTGAAGTAACATGCACCATGGAGCTCATCAATAAGCTCGTCTATACGAGGTATTGGATACCTATTTTTGATAGTCCTTTTATTCAGGACTCTGTAGTCAATGCACATGCGTAAGGTTCCATCCTTCTTCTTTACCAAAACAACTGAAGAAGCGAATGGTGATTTGCTAGGTGAATGTGACCCATAGCAAGTAACTCCTTTATTGTCTTTTCTATCTCATCCTTCAACCTCTTAGGATGCCTGTAAGGAGTTGTCATAACGGGCTTAGCGCCCTCCTCGAGCTCTATGATGTGCTCAATGCCCCTGTTTGGAGGTCTCCCTGGAGGAATATCACCGAATACCTTATCATGCTTGACTCTCAACTGCTGAATGTCCGGATGATACTCAGTCTTCTGCTGTCCCTCCTGTATAGGTGCTAAAGTGCACTCGGCAGCCCACTCTACCATGTCGTGACGCATGAGCCTCTCCATCCGACGAAAAGAAATTGTTTTGATGTTGCTGTCCCGAATTGCTTTTAGGATATGTGTCTTCCCGTCAACATTAAAACGGATCTCCATGTCCTTAAGACGAAGAGTGACTTCCTCAAGAGAATGAAGCCACTTCATGCCTAAGACCAAATCAATGTCTCCCATGTTAACTACGTAGTAATCAGCCTTGAACTCATAATTGTTCAAGCGTAAGGGGAGATCCTTAATCATGCGCTCACACCTAAGAGTGTATCCGTCGACCACCTTAACTCTAATCCCTTCGAACTCCTCAGTGATGAGTCCGCGTTTCTCAACAAACCTAGCATCAATGAAATTGTGTGTAGCTCCTGTATCAAGAAGGGTAATGACCCTCTGTCTTGCTAACACTCCACGAATCCTAAATGAGCCCTCCTGCTGAATGCTAGATAGGCGTGCCTCCTGTATCTGAAGCTCTGACTCTATCTCTGCCTTAGGCTCTGAAGCCTCTGGCTCTGACTCCTCAGAACTCTCCTACTATTCGGAATTCTCTGACTCTAAATCCTCATAATACGCCCACATCACTTGATTTGCCTTGCCCTTAGGCCTCAAAGGACAATCGTGATTGGCGTCATAGGGACCTTTGCAGTAGAAGCAAAGCTTCTTCTTGCGTAGATCGTTAAGGGCCTCATGATCCAAAGGTGGTGCTGCTGATTTACCCTTTGAATCGTTTTTAAAATCTGATTTTTCTTTGTTAAAATCAAACTTCTCTCTGTTTCTGTTAAAGCCCTTATTGTCCCTGAAAGATGAAGAACCTCTGGAGTTGAATCTACTAGAAGGTGCTGCCAACTCCATGCTTCGTGCCTTCTTCATCACTTCCTGTAATGAAGGCAGATCAAAGGCTTTGATCCAACCTCTCAATGGCTCTGTCAAACCCTCCATGAAGAGTACTACAAGTCGTCTCTCTGAAATGTTCGGAACCATAACTGATAACTTCTGAAAGTCACCAATATAAATCTCCAAACCGCCACTCTGTCTCAACTGAGCCAAGTCTCTGAAGTAGGATTCTGGATCCTTCCTATCAAACCGCTCCACCAACCGATCAACAAACTCCTGATATGATGTGATCCGGTCATGCTGGAGTGTCACCATCCCGTGGTGCCACCAGTCGTAAGCCACCCCCTCGAGATGCAGTGTCGCATATCGGATAGCATCTCTCTCAGCCATCGGACGCAATGTGAGGAATGTATCTAGCTTACTAATCCAGGCCTGAGTTGTGACCTTACCACTACCATCGAACATCGCTAGATTGAGCCTGTTTGTTGCATGCTTCAGATCATTATTTTGGTTTCGAGGCCTATTCCCCTGTCGAGACCTATAATATTCAACTCTTGAATTCACAAATCGATCAAAGTGCATGTGCTCGCGCACTTGGGGTATTAATATATCCCACTCCTCGTTGGCTGCCATAACTGCATCAGCATATAATATGTTCCCAACCTCTTCAACATTATCCTCAACCTGTTCTCTTCTTAGGAAAGTGGGTCTGGTAGGTCTATTTGCTATTCGTGAAACAGTCCTGTGTACCCCCTGTGAACCTGCATCACTCCTGTCCTCATCACGATGTGGTGATGGTCTCCTTGGTGTACCTATCCTCTATATAGCCATGGTCAACTGTTGTAATACATCAGCTACCTGCTGCTGACCTGTTCGCAAATCTCTAAGAGTCTGTCTAACCTCTGCATCTTCCTCCTGAGGATCTCGAGGAATCTCTGTTCTATCACCCATGCCTGTATCCTGTACAGACGCTCCAGACGAAGAACTAGACTGAACACCAATCAAACCCGTAGTTGTCTCACCTGCCGGAATAAGTGGTGGCTGCCAAGTTTTTCTGTTTTCCCTCTGATAATATCTCTTCTCTCTATCACTCTGGTGCATGAACAAAATGTTTTTCTTTTTTTAAAACCCAACAAGGATGGCAGGAAAATAGCTCTGATACCACTGTAGAAACCCCTATTTCCGCTATCTCTAAAATCTGACTGTTTTTATTGTTTTTGAAGGTTTTTGGTTTTTTTGAGCATAAATGAAAGAATGCAATTTTGATAGAAATTGATAATAAATTCAATAAAAATCATTCAACTCTGGAAACGATAGTATCTAATGCAAATACTGATGCCAATCTATTTATTTGTCTTCCGGAATGATTACAATATAGATCCAATGACATGCAATCTAAAAAGCAATAATTTTTATTAAAGAACCTAGTATTATCAGCAACTGGAAATAATCAGATCTGGTACAGCTGCATTGAACACTCCTTTCTCCCTCCATCTGATGACCCTCAATGATGCCAGGAAGGTATGCGCCCAAACTGGTAATGGCAGACTGATGCTAAAGTAGGCGATTTGCTTTTGGAAGGAGGTACGCCCCTTTTGTTGAGAGGTACGACCTGGTACATAATGGTACGGCCTAGTAACCATAGAAACCAATAAATAAAATGTATGGCCCTTCCTTAGATTGCTAGATCTCAGATAAATAGGCACCTAGATTGATGAATCCCTACTGGAAGATTATTACTCTGAAAACTCTAAATGCAAATAACCTCTGAATGCTCTGTAATTCCTTTTGGATGAAGAAATCTCTCTGAAAGCAATAGATCAACTGTTATTTCACAGTCTTTGAGTTGCAACACTGAAGATGGCTCGTTCTCCAATGCCTGTGGACAACAGAAACCCTAGGCTTCGTTCTCCGGAAGAAGACTTGATCAAAATTTCAATATTCAACATAATGGTTCGAATCCCAAGGCAAAACCCTTATATTCTTGAAAAGTGCGACTTTTCTCAATTGAGCATCATTTAAATAAATTCGAACTTTTCTTTTAATTATTTCAATAGTCTTCAATCACATTTTTAATCATAAAATATAATTAAAAATGGCCCCCTTCAATGATGGGCGACCCCTTCAGCAAAAACCACTTAAGTTATAATATTTAAAATATTATAACTTTATAATATAAGCTCCAATAATTAATATTTAATTCAATCAATTAAATATTAATATCTCCCTCAAAAAATATCCGATTCATGAACCGTTTGAAGCTGGCGAATAATGGAGTGATTCTGCACATGACCAAACTGTACTGCTAAAAATAGCAAGGGTGCCTCGCTGAGTGTCAAATACTGCTAAAATTAGCAACTCAAGCAAATGGTGTCCGAATGAGCCCGAACGAAAGCCAACTGATCAAATACTGACAACTGAAGCCAAGCCAAGCTCCAACAAGACCCTCTATCCATCCCATCAGCCTACGAGGGTCGCATAATAGGCTAATCCTGTGCTCTGAGAGATGTCAACTAGAAGGGGACATGACACAAAATGCTCGCAAAGCTCGAGTTACATGACTCAAATGACTCCCAACAATGCTTAAGTCAACTCTAACATGAAAATTGTAGAATCCCATGTCATTTGGAAGCTGAATTGACCATCAATAAAGAAGAGTAAGCCAACAAAATGTAATATAAGACACTAAACGACACTCACAATTGTCCAAAAATAAATTTATTGCTTTTGCTAGTAAAAAATATTGTGATGAATTTGAATTTGCCACTTTCCATGATGAATTTCTTGCTTCATCCACTATCCTTGACCTAATTCTTTTAGAAGCCATAGCTTTTGCATAATAATTTGAAACAATGTGCCTTCCTTTTTTAAAATGTAAATGTTTTCTAGAGGAATTCAAATATGTAATCATATTCAACTTTTCATTCATATAAGCATTGATTTTTCCCTTACAAAACAATTTCATTTATGAGGTCAATAGTGAGCAAAAGATAACCTAGAAAGGTATCTCCATTGCCAAATAAAGTCCAAGATGTCTCATACCACCAAACCTTCTCAAACATTAAAGTGTTGGAGTTGAATCCTCAACCCTACAACTCCCAAATAGCACTTGCAAACAAACACTCATCATAAATGGAGTGAAAAAGTGATAGAATTGTGGTAATAGTTAGTCTTTTGATGCAAACAATTTTATTTTTTTATTGAGAATAATACAATAATGGTAAATTATCCCTGATAAAGGATAAAGAAACCCTAGGCGAAGATTAAGTTAGATCATGACATGTGTCTTAATCCAATGATTTCAAACAAAAAAACACATAACTTAAGTAAGATTAAGTATGTTAGTGTAAAAAACTAATAATTAAATAATTAATCAAGAAAATACATTTTTACTCTAACACCCCCTTAAGTGTAACCTAGGAAGAAGCTAAAAGCTCTAATAAAAAATGCTTAACAATTAAAAAATGGGTCTTGACAACAAGGCATGTTGGCAAGAGAAATGAGGAGAGTACAGTCCAGAGATTTGTACCTTGGTACTCCTTGAGTAGTATGTTTATACCCTTGAGGATATAGTAAGAGAAATAAGCATGTGCGGTAGGAATCTATAAGGCATACATGACATACAATATCATACTATCAAAAAAAATTCTCATATCCATAACACATATTTTCCTTACAAATCATTTATATTATATTATAGCAGATACAAAAAGGTAGGTCTAGTCTCTGCTTCGGTAGTATGTTATCATTTCTTATCATTACATTTCTATCTCTTTATTTATTACATATGATATATGTACATGTGTTCCCTTGAAGGGACATGACTCCTAATAGTGACTAATGTCTTTTCCCAAGTATCCTAGTCTTCTTTTAGCACTATGTGGTATGTTTTGTTTTTTCCCTTGACCTACTAACATCATCCCCTCTTTTAAAATGATGTCTTGTCCTCAAGACATGTTGTCCTCTATCTTCATTCTTGCAAAATTAGCAGTCCAACGTGCATGTGCTTGTAGGAGTGTGCCTATTTGTGCTTGTATTTGGGCTTATGTGTGTTCTGCTTCCTCGAGAGTGGTTGGGATGGTGATGTTGTCAGTTATTCGCTTTGCTTCCTTCAAAATCAGTTTGAGGAATCTCAACTCGTTATTGATCGACTCCCTTAGCTATTGTAATTTCTCTTTGACCAGCCCTTGTTGGGTATGGATTTGTTGGAGCTAGATGTGTAGATGATCTATGTTGTCCCTTGTTGCTCTGGTCGGGTCCTATAAGGGGTTGTAAGTCAGTTGTGTTATCTGATCCTTCGTCTATGTGATCTGGTTCCAGAGGCTCCTTGTTGTGTTGGGCTACTGTAAACAATAGTAATCTATTATTCTGACGACCTTATTGTTGGCCTCACTCTCTTTGATATGTTGCTCCAGTTGAGTGTGTGCAGTAGCACAACTCTTATTGAAATGTTGGGTGTTCTGCTTAGTAAGTTCATCTTGGGCCTCCTTCCTTATATTGTCCTTTTGGGACGTCAAGTCCATTTGTAAGCCGACCACTATTGTTGTAGTTTTTGCGGTAAAGGGACCGATCGATCCTTGGAAAAATGAGGAATAGCTTTCAAGAGCATCTTTATGGCCTCCTACAACTATATTGTTTATTACACATGTTCTTGGAGAGGTTATTCTCTGGCGGTGTTGTGGAAAATGTCCCCAAATCTTAAGTTATGAATGGGTGATATTTTGGATAGATTAAATTGGGAGCCCACCAATGGTACTTGGAACAATTATGGAGGTGATGCCAGTTGGATCTGTTGTTGAACTAGAAGATTTTTGATGGTTGAGATAGTATTTGAAGGAGTGGATACTTCTCCAAATTTGTCTTTATTCTTTTTCATTTCTTCTCCTGAACCGCTTGTGTTTCCTTTTGGTTCCTCCATCTGCTCTTCTGTTGTAGCTCTAGTTTGTTGAGGAACAATATCTTTTTATGTGAGACCTTCCTCTTGCTTCGAGTCCTTGGTCATTTCCTCATAGAGCTTCTGGGTAGCCTCCTCTTTCTCCTTTCAAAGATCTTTTGTGTTCACCAGATCATCTGTCATGAGTCTATTGACTCAATGCTTAGTTCAGAGTTCTTTTGATTGTGCTTGTGCTAGAGCTTGTTTCTTTACTGCTAGAGCTTGTTTCTTTACTTCTGTCATGTTTGGGCTTACCGTCAAGATGGGTTTTTCTTTCAATTCTTCATTCTGAGCCAGAGCCTTAACTCTTTTTTCTCTTATCGCTATTGTAATTTCATCTGGAAATTCTTCTTGAGGCCTTTATTAAGGTGATTTACATACCTTACCAAGCTTTGAATTATTTTGTCTTTATTTCCCTCATCGTACTCCTCATACATTTTTAAGATCTATGATAGCATTCCATGATGAACAATGAAATTAAACATTCGGGCACATTGATTGGCTCACCTGAGAGTTCTGAAGATTGTTGCTCGTGGGTTTTCTCTTGTTGTCCTTTCTTTTGTTGCTTCGATTTGGTTGGAGTGCTCGAAGTCCTTTTTTTTTGTTGCTTTTTTTTGTAGAGGCTTCTCAACCTCTTCTTGCTCTGAGATCTCTTCTACCTTGGCTTCCTTTTTATCCTCTTTCTTCCTTTGGGCCCTCTATTTTTTCCTTGCCTGTTGGGTTCTTTTTGGGGCTTGTGGTGGTTTCCCCGGTTGAGAGGTTGTCGGTGCCGATGTTGAAGGTCCTTTGATTTTCCCAATGGGGTGGTATGTGATCTTGTAGCCCTTCTATCGGAAGGTTTTGATTGTGTTAAGGTGGTCGCTGTTGGTTTCAATCCTCCTTCCAACATGCCCCATTGCTTATGAAGTTTTCTTTAATTCTTCTCCAAGTCCTCCTATGTCTCCTTGCCAATCTTCTTGACCATGACTTCTTGGTAAGACTTGGACCTCTTTGTGTTGGGATCCTTGGGTTCTAGACCAAGGTTGTCGTGTAGGCATCTATTTCTTGAGGGGTGACCTCATATGGTAGTGTCAGAATCCATAGTGTGTGAGGTTCAACCGCCTCCATATAGGTGTAATATTTGTCCACCAACAATGTTTTAGTATTTTCATATTGCTTTGCTAATAGATAGGGGACTTGGTCCCTTAATTGCATTTGTTCTTGGAAGGTTTTGAAAAAACCTTAGTATGTTACTTATTGTGCTTGAAAATACTCAAATTGATGGGTATGGTACTTAGTTTGGGCAGCTATGGTGTGGTCAAGTTACCAAACCTTACCCTTGAATTTGGGTGATTCATCTAGAAAATAAAATAATAGATAGATAAGTAATGTTTCATACTGGAAGTGGTACCTAGAATTCTTGATCTTATGCAAGTTCTCCAATAGTTGTTCCCTCATAACCTTGCACAAATCAAAGTCTTTTCCTTCAACCACCATTTGGTATGTGGTGTGGACAATAGCGACAGTTGTAAAGTCTTCCCAGTTGGCATAGTAAACTTTGTAGACTATGCCCATTTCTGCATACCAGACTCTAGGTTGGTAACTGTCTTTAGGCTTAGGCTCTTGCCATCAAACATGGCTTTGGTCAACTTCTCTACTTCACTATTTTTAATGGCCTTTTTGGCCAAAATCCCTTCTACCATTCTTAGCCCAGTTACAACGTGGATGCCCTATTTCATGATTCTATGTGGCTTGTCTAAATACATGAAGTCATTATGTACTCAACTTAGCATGATTCAAACCCATTCCTCCTCATTAGAGAAGTTCGGGTAATCTTTCCACACGTCCAGGCTCTTCCATCCAATCTCTATGTACTCTAGCTTATAGGTTTTATTTTCATCCTCCAATAATTGGCCACTAAGGTCTTCTAGCTTGGTGTGGTTGATTTCTGCAATGGGTTCGTGGATGTATTTTCTAACATCCTCTAGGTAGACAACATTGTGTGGTACTGTTGAAACTGTCCCCTCTTTGTCATTATCATTGCTTTGAACTAGAGCTGTTTGAATGCTGTTCTGAGATTCTTAGATATGTGAATGACTATGGGAGAAACCATTTTTTAGTGCAGGGCAAGTTTTTTCAGAGAGCTTTCCATGGAATTTTTCTATCTTTCTTGGCGCATGCTTAGTGCACACTTTTCTCGCAATTGCAGTTGTGAAGAATTGAGTAGGAACTTGGGTCTTTATAGAATTCTTGTTAGTGGGGTATGAGTTGTAGCATAGTCGGCTGGTAGCTAAGTCTTTAATGCTTTGCTCAGTTTGTAGGTTTTTCGAGCTGTTGGTTTGATTTGACGGATGCCATGTGTAGTTTGATGTTTAATTTATGTGATTTCAAGACTATGGTACAATGTATATTTGGTGGTTTTAATGTGTTTTCTCTGGCGGTAGGTAATAATGTTGTAAGTGTGCACCATTAACATGTCCTACTACAAGTGTCCCATCCAGTTGTCGTAGTTTGACCACTCCTAATTCATTAATGTGATGAATGCAATAGGGTCCTAACCATCAAACTTTTAACTTCCCTTATTTCTTAAATTTGTTGTAATATAGTAGAACTAAGTCCCCTATTTGAAATGTTTTTATCTGTAAGTTTATGTCATGCCACACCTTTTTCCTTTGTTGTTCCAACTATTGGTTATACATAACAATTTTCCAGAATTCATCTAGTTTTTGAATTCTTTTGTTCTTTTCATTAATGATTCATATTCTTCTAATCGAAAAGTTAGTGTTGTACATATATTAGGGATTATGAAATGCATTGGTATTGTCACATCCAAGCCATATACCAATTGAAATGGTGTAAATTTGGTAGTCCTTTTGTAGGAGGTCAGGTATGCCCAAAGTACTATCAATATATTAACATCACAGTCTATCTGGTTTCCATCACACATTTTTGTTAATGCTTTCCCAATTATTTTGTTTAAGGCTTCACTAGTCCCATTTGCTTGCGGATGGTATGAAGAGCTTCTATTGTGAGTTATCATGAAATTTTGTAGCAACTTTTTTTATCATATTATTTATGAAGTGTTTTTCCTAATCATTGACTATGCTTAAGGGGAATCCATATCTGGTAATGATGTTTTCATATAAAAAATTGGTGGTAGTTCTTACCGTATAGTCTTTGGTTGGTTATGCTTCTTCCCATTTATCAGATACTCCATTCTGGTTATAATAAATTGATATTTTGAATGTTTTGTTGATGGATCGATTGGTCCTATCAAATCTATCGTCCATTTTTGAAAAGGATTTTGGGCTAGTACCGGTTATAGACAACTCTTCTTAGGATGACGTCTTTCCCTCTATGGTATAGTTCTCCTATTAAGGTATATGGTGCTGCTCTCCATGCCAATGATTGTTTATCTTATGGATATAGGTCTTTTGGGAACTCTCTAGTTGATAACAAGATAACAATATCTTCTAATTCTTTTGGTACTGCTGTAATGTGGAACACGTGTGTATCGGGTAATTCTTCTCCATATACATTTGGTTCTTCACCGGTTTCAATCCGTGATAGGTAATCCGGTCCTTGATTTCTCTTTTCGACTTTTACCATTATTTTAAAATCAAATTCTTGGAATAGTAACAACCATCTAGATATCTGGCCATGAGTTACCAATTTTTTGAGTAGGTATTTAAGGGTTTCATGATCTATGAAGGTGAAAGGGGTGGATAGTAAATAATTTTGGTACTTTTTAAGAGCATATACTATTGCCAATGCTTCTCTTTTTGTGGTGGTGTAATGTTTATGTGCTCTAGTAGTATGTTATCCTTTCTTTTCATTGCATTTTTATCTCTCTATCTATTATGTATGTCATATATACATGTTTTCCCTTGAAGGGACATGACTCCTATTAGTGACTAGTGTCTTCTCTCGGTACCACAATCTTCTTCTAGTACTTAGTGGTAAGTTTTGTTTCTGCCCTTGACCTGCTAATAAGGCATGATGAGACATCCATGTACAAATGAAATAATCTCTAACAACTAGAGAAAATGGCAAAAACTTTATTGGTAAAACTCTCCAAAATATAGAAAGACATGGAAAAGTGAAGAAATGAAAGATGACACAAGATGACCCTACAAGAACAACTTTCATTGCATATACAATAAATATCCCCCCAAAAAGGAGAGAAAATATATGAAGATCTAAGAAGTGTCCAAAAATAATGCCTTGAAAATGAACATAAAGAACACCACTGAAGCATGAAGACATTGCAAACAATTGTTGAAAAATGATTGCTATAGTGTTGAAACTAAAGAACCTCCTTTGAAAGAAAATGTAGATTAGGATCAAAAAGAAAAATTTGCAATGACCCCAATGACACTACTTGATGAATGATTATATGGCTAACTAAAGCAACAATCTGATAGTTGAAGATACAAGTGGCATATCAATCTACATGAGTGTCTCCAATGACACTACTCAACCAATGCAAAGTATATAGCAAGTTAAAAATATAGGTTCCAATAGTGTAAATAAAATTGATCAACTAAGGATAGAATTTTGCCTCCATAGACAAGAATGCAAGAGTATCTATATGGTATGTGTTCCATCTCATTGAAATGCATTGATAGCTAGCTAATGCATCCACCTAGTATATAGGAACAAAAACTAGATACATAGCTCACTCCAAATTAAAACCAAAGGAGCATTAGCACCAATAGTATGATACCTTGCACCCCCACCCCCATCCACCCATTCCCCACCCATAATGTTGACAAGGGAGAGGTGTGACACATCCATTGAAACTGAGTGTCACATTATAATGAAAGTAGATGAAGAAACATCATTAGAACGTGTACAAGATAATACTTGCAACTAAAAAAGGTGTACAAAACAAGACACATGAAGGTAAACAAGGTCGTGATTTCAAATAACAAAAACACAACAAACCCCCCATGGCACTTCATAGGTTAGTGAAAATATAAAAAATGACAATATAATGTGCAAGATCTTCAAAATACATGTACAATAGTAACACTTTATCTTAGTGCATTTACAAATGAAAGTGTATTCAACAGATGCTTAAAAACCTAAAAAATGATCACATACTAAAGATATAGATAGACCAATTGAAATGATGTCACTTCATACCAAAAAATTAGTTACCAAAATGTCCAAGCAATCAACTAGAATGTGAAATAAGGAGAAAATGAATAAAATGTTCATGGAGAAAATTACAGAAACAAATGCATGGATAGCTATGAAAATCTCTAAAATACTTTTCTAATGCCACAAGAATCGTGAAAATTGGAGATCCAAGAAAAAATTATGAGCTCAAGAGCCAAAAATGAAGATTTGACTTTGATATGCAATGAAATGTACTAGCAAAAAAAACCGAGAAAAATACCACTAGAACATGCTTGCAAATCTTTTTGACAATATCTTGGTTGTCATTTTTTTATTAATGATCAAATACAAAATAGAGTTTTTACAATATAAGGAGAATAAGCTTTGTAGGTACAAGATTTAGACCATGCTTACTACATATATAAATCAAAAGTACTAGTAAGCAACCATGATTATTGAAAAAGAGAAAATAGTCCTAGTTACATTAACTATTCCCAACAACATCTTACATTGCTATTGTATTCACATTTTTCACAATCATATATTCTTATTGGAGGTTCAGTTAGATTTGGTTCCATATCTAGGATCATCAGTGGGAATCGGTCCCTTGGATCTCTCTCTTTGGTTTATCCTTCTCTATAGCCTTTTGAATCTTGGGAATGAATTGGTTATAACATCTTCAAAATTTTCCTCCAATTCCCAAGGAACCACTTGGAACATTGAGCTTCCCAAGTTCCAATTTTTTTTTAATAACTCTATCTTACATCCCATGATTTTTAAAGAACGCCATGAAGAGGCTTGTAAATCATCCTATAGAATGACACATGAATCCCCAATTTTTTTCCCCGGACATTAGCTATCCAATCATTAAAAAACTTCATTTTCTTGTAGTAGATTCACATCCATATAGACAAATAAAATACAAATATTTTTAATTCTACCTTCCTTAAATTTCAAAATTTTGAATCAAATCTACATTTGGAGTAACAAAGAGGGTCTGAGGGTTATCATAATACTCATTATTTTCTCCATTTATGTTGTCACCTCCATCGACAAGGCCTCGTACTCCCATTCTATATGTTTGGGGCCCCATTGATCTACCATTAGCCTCCTTAAATGTTGCAAAAGTAGAAAGAGCCTCACTAAGAGTTTTACCATTTAAGACTTCTTTGTAAGAATATATCGAATGTTCTACAGGGGTTTCATTCTTGTTGTAGAGAAGGGGGATTCACCACCCCCAAGGATCTCAGGTCACGTAAGAGCCTAAGGGAACGAAGTGCCCTAGACTACCTCAAACTACCTAATAAGTTAAAGAAGAAAGGACAAGATGAAAAGGAGGAGAAAAAAGGACTTAGTTTCCCTTCAGATTTTGATAGGTGTTTTTAGGAAATAGGTGAGCAAACTGCATAGGTCTTGTATTGTGAACCAAACAACTCTCTATTAGGGGACAATAGTGCAAGATTTGGAATTAAATGTGCAACACTAGAGTCTCAGAGAAACACTAGCATCTTGTACAGACAGAGGGTCAAGTAACAATTAGAGACTCATAGAGTCTACTGATGACCCAAACATTATAGTTTTGTAATTTGATAGAAAAGTAAAGGAAATGCGAAGAACAATAAGAAGAGTACTATAAAAGCTACTCTAATAGCAAAATGACAAAGAAAGAAGAAGAATGCCAACTTACTCCATGTCTAGTTCACCAGCTAGCTCCAAGAAAACGAACAACCCCTACACACACAATGCCAGGAAAAATGTTGGGGCTATGTTTGGAACTTGCCTCAGTCAAGTCCCCATTTTGATGTTTTCACCTCCACAGATAAATAATAGACAATGATAGTGTAGAAAAGAGATAAAGAAGGAGATAAAAAAGACACAATGAAGTAGAGAGCAATGACAACTTGGATGCTACTCTACAAGTATGATAATGCAAATAAGAAAGTAACAAATAGACATGATATCACCTTCCCTTCTACAAGCAATCAAGGCCAATAGAGGAAGAATGAGAGATATCGTCATGCCAAGGAGGTAGAGCTTCGTGAACCTGTAATGACAATGACACTGGAATGAGAAGTTGTAGAAAGCTTATAGAAACAAGAAAGAGTGATAGAGAAGTTGAGAGAAGAGTTAGAATGATAAAGAATGTTGCAAGAATGAATGGAGAGAGTGAAGGAATGAATCCAATCGCTTGAGAATGAAATAATGAATTTGATAGAAGTTGAAAATGGGAAAAATGGAGGCAAATAGTTGTTTCCTATCAGTTAAGATTCGACAAGGAACATTGCATTCGTAGGTGGTAAGGAATCGTAATGTACCTGCTGCTTCTTCATGCAATAGTCTTGTTAGGATGACAACATGGCACACACACATCTGCACAACGTGCACACGTCCCCAACAAAAATTACCACCAACAAAAAATAATAGGGACACATGGACAAAGCACGATAAAAGTGATGGGTACTTACATTATCAGAATTGTAAGGCTAAAATAGGGGTAAATTAATTAGAAATTTGTCTAGGTGCAAATTTATAGCATTACATTTTGCCCCCACTTTAGCAAGCATACATGTCAATGCATATGAGAGCTGAAGTAGAAAAAGGTTGAAGAGAATATAATGATAACATTGAGGAAGAAGATCTCTGACTCAACATACCTTGACGTGAAAGAGGGATCTCCAACAATATGCAAAGATGACATGGGTCTTCGATCTTGCAAATCTAGTTGTGATCTTACCACAAACATGTTAGCCTACAGATAAAACATGTTAGGCGAAAAAGCCAATCATAAGACACACATACCTAAGGCATAAGAAGACACAAGATGGCATGATAAAACAAAGTTTGATCAGATAAGACACAAGACACACATCGATAAGATAGATAAGCCTACGGTTGCTACATACTATGTTGTAGGACAGACGCAAAAAAGGTGGGTCTAGTTACGCTACCCCCAAGCTAGACACTAAGATAGAAGATTTTTGACACCAAGAAACGTAACATCAAATATCAAATAGCAAACAAAAATTGTAGGACACCAAAGAATTATTTTGAGAAGGATTTCAAAAGGGGTTCTTTCAGTAGTGAACCCTTCTAGACATCAAGACACCAAGGGGCCCTTTTGAAGGAATGTGCCTTTTGAAAGACACGACATTTTTTATAAGTTATTCTGCCATCAAGGAATCATTTTGAAATATCTCTTGTCAAGGAATCTAGTGGAAAGAATGGTCCTTTTTCAAAGGAAATTTTTCAAGCTCTTTCACTACAAAATCCTTTTTGAAAGAAAATTTCATCAAGGAATCCCTTTTGAGAGAATGCAACATTTTGGAAAATGAGATATTTTTCAGTAAGGGATTATTTTGTCAAGGAATTCATTATAAAAAAATTTTATACCAAGGAATCCTTTTGAAATAATTCGCTCTATTGAAAATTAGAAAAGCATGGTAGCCCCCGTTAGGATGGCGTTTGCTACACAAAGGAGTACATGGCATCCTAAGGAGAGAAAGGAGAGGCATAGATGTTGTGGCACAAAACACATGATGATATGTATTCATGGGATGTTGTCACACATGCGAGCGACAACACATAAGAAGCACAACATCAAGAAGCAGACAAGAAGAGACGAAGAAATCAAGAGACAAGGGGATCTGAGAATTTGGGGTTAGAATTGTCCATAGATACAAATAGATAGATATAATAAGGTATACGTATGAATATTCATCAATCCCCAAAGTTCTGAGAACATGAATAAGAACACATGAAGAAAAAGTAAAAACAAAAATGGGTCAACATGGAAGAAGGCCTAAATGCCCCCAATGCTTTGCATCGTACCCAATATTGAAAAGAAATATTATGATGCATAGAAGAATGATGACACAAATAGAAGAAATGTATGATAGATTTTTGTGCTTGTATCTAAGTACCTACAAGGCACCAAGGGTTCTCCAAGCAGGGTCATAAACATACAAGACAAGCATAGGGGAACATAAACACACAAACAAATATAATCTACATATAAAGAAGAGGCACCACCCTAGTCCTCATTGACCAACACATCATCCTGCTCCTAATCCAGATCATTGTAAGGGGAAGGTGGACGATCCTGTGAGGGCAACATAGCAAGGGAAACACCCTCTGACTTTCCTGCAACAAGGGCCAAGGAAGAAGGCCCCTCAAGGTCTTCTTCACCGAGCTCTTTTGAAGCAAAGGTCATCAATTTTGTGAAAATCAGTGACAAATCCGAAATATCATCCATCAAATTAAGCATGCACGTTCTAGGAGTGCCTTGTTGCAACTGGGTGGGAGAAGCACAACACACCCAAGAGTCACCACCAAACTCATCAAAAGGGGCAGCGACAAATTTTGGGGATGCAAGGGCCACCTCCACTACAAGGATGATACAAGCCAGGACAAAACTAGCTTCTTAAGAAGGAAAACCCTTCTTCCGACCTCCACCCATGGTCAAGTCATCCTCCAAATTGTTCTTTGACAAAGGATGTTGAATCTCTATAGAAGAAGAAAAAGAAGAGGATAAGCTAGAGGCAACCACATAAGACACCACCTTTGTGTGAGGCATGTCAAAGGGTTGCAAGAAAGGAGGGATGTATAGGAGGGACATCAAAAGAGAAGGCTCCATGGAGGGAGCGATGAAGACTTGCACCCTTTTGGGGTGAGTGTCATTAGGAGCGATGAAGACTTGCAACCTGAGAAGAGGTTGAGGGTTGCTGGTCAACTATAGGAGCCTCCTTCACAACTATTTCTAGTGGAAGGGTGGTCTCCTAAGTGGGAGTAGGAGGAGGAGGCACAAAAGAAAAAATGACAACAAGTGGAGAAGCAACCTCAAGAGCCTCAGTGGCGAGCCTCTTCCCATTCACTGCTTGAGGAGAAAGTGAAAGAACATTAGGGGCAATAGAGGCCAAGACACAAGAACAACCCCATAGGAAGGCTTCCCCTTGCCATGGACAATCAGTTGAGGAACCGTGGGTAGAACAAGAAACTAAAAAAGTTGATGTTTATCTTTCTACCACACGAGAATCATCACATCTCCCATGTGAGACATAGGAATGGGAACCGAGGATTCCACCATGGGACGAGAAGTAGAAGCAGGTGGAGTACTAAATGCAAAAGGAGAAGGCTCTAGAGAATGAGCAAGCTTTCCCTTCCCTTTTGATAGGGCCTACTGCTGCACTGTCATAGAGGCCTTTACGGGAAAAATAGGGAGAGATAGGATAAATAACCTTCGACATTGAGCCCCTAGTCTTATATTTAACATAAAATTTATATAAAAAATCTCCCTTTAGAGGGAGAGGTCCAACCAGGTTAGGGCAGAAGTGATCCAAAGAGAAGCCCCCATGTGACACTAGTGGTTTATAGTTAGTGTCATGCATCACATGCACAATGCCTATGTGGGGGAACTTTAAGCATTTATGGACTATAGAGGCGACATCGTTCATAGAAGCTATCCACGGGATGCCTAGCCTAACTCTGAATAGGTTGGACTCTGAGATCACAACAAATGACACATCAATAGTCTTGGGTACTACCAAGATTGATAAAGAAATGGTACCTATGTATGTATGTATGTATGTATGTAAATACATGTATTTATAAACCCATTCTACATCAAACATGGAGCTTCTATGTTATCTCTTAATGTAATTAAATGTTGCATACCATTATCCTCTAATTTTTTAATATTTATAAAATAATAATTTAATGAAATGATAAAAAGATATATACATATACATATCTACATATATACAAATACTCATACTTGCATACACATATTTATACTTGGTGCCTCTAATATCTAGAAACTTCTAATAATCTAGAGAACTCTAAAATTGGGGTATTTTTCCTTGAATAACTTCTAGTTGCTTCTAGTTTCTAGAAGGTTCTAGCTTTGAACTAGAAGTTTCTATTTCTTCTAGAAACATCTTTTCACTTTATAGACAATCTTATTCTTTAACAATATCTTCCTGTAGATGAGTTATAAAATTTGGAGCGACCATGTACTGGAACTTAATAATTTACAAGTTTTATTTGAAGGATTTGGGAGTGGTGCTATGGATGATATAGGATTTCTCAGCTCTAAAAAATATGAGTAGTTGTTATTTAATCTTAATTTCCTTTTCATTACCACCACACATAGAAGAGCATATATGAATTGAAAATTTGTCTTTGGTCCAAACAAAATCAATAAATAGTCATAACAAAATTTATGTGCAACTATAAGGAAATGATGAAGCTTTCACTTGCACAAGGTTTGAATTGCAGGTCAAATATTTTTAATAAGATTGTATCAACTGCTTATATGAGTCTCTACCATACAACAAGACTAGCTTGATAGGAAATTGTCAACACACTACTCTAACACACCAATTTTTTATATAGGAGATTTGATGTCATATAAAAAAACCACACATTGAGTATTTATTTTCTTCCTATAGGATTATCACAACAGTTAATTGCACATCAAATTTAATGCATTTCTATTGCTAAGTTAAAAAATTAATATAGCCAAGCTTTGATCCTAATTATTGTCATAAAAGACACATTATCATTAGGACATCAAACAGCAGCGTTTCAAACCCATTTAAAGCTTAACAAGTTAAATTAATTAAACAAAAAAATTCTACATAAGAATAAACCCAATATAACTGATTCAAAACTCAAGTCCTTGAATTTGATTAACTGACCTTGGTCCTTCACAAATTGGAAGAGGCTACAAAATGATCACTAGTTAAATTTCTCTACTCCTAAAATCAAGACCCCTCTTTCTCAAAAAATTCTAGTAAGAATAATATTTAATAATTGATTGAGAATACTTGTATTTCCCTGTTTGCTCTATTGAGACTCTTGTTGAACATGGTCCATGGTTTGTGCTTGGATAGTTGTGCAGTTTCTACCTTCACTCCTATTCCCTTCCCTTCACTATTACCAATACCTAAGCACATATTAGTCTCCTAATGGGTGAAGTTTTTATCTCCACACACCCTCTATTTTTTTGATACACCTCAGCATTCAGAGACTTCCCCCCCATTCCATATACATTTTTCCATCTCATACTATACAACCCTAATCTATAGTGTTGCTACACATTACACTCCACCCCATTGTTCAACTCGAATCTCTCCAAAACTTCGATGTGCATCAAGGATTGTTGGAATTATAATCCCAACAACTACATTAACTTCTCAAGCTGGCAACAATCATCTCCATATCCCTCTCCCTCTCCCTATCTCCCTCTATCCCTTCTCCCACTCCCCCTCATCCCTCTCTCTCCCCTCCCCCTCCCCCTCTCTCTCCATCCCCCTCTCCCCCTCTCACCCCTCTCCCACTCCCCCTTGTTCCCAACTCTCTCCTCCCTGTCCCTATCCCTCTCACTTCCACCCCTACTTTGTCTCTCTCCCACTTCCACCCCCTCTCCCTCTCCCTCTCCCTCTCCCTCTCCCACTTCCACTCCCACCTCTCTCCCTTTCCCCACCCCTTTCTCCCCCTCTCTCCCCCTCCCCCTCTCCCTCCCCCTTCTCCCTCCCCACTCTCCTCTCTCCCCCTCCCCATCCCTTGTTCTCCCTTCCAACTCCATCCCCATTGCCCTCCCAATCTCCCCTTCCAACTCTCCCCCTACCTTCCCCATCTCTCCTTCATCCTCCCCCTCTCTCCTTCTCCCTCCCAATTTCCCCTTCTCTCCCTCCCCCTCCAACTCTCTCCCCCCTCAATCTCCCCCTCTCTCCCTATC
>CM021101.1:493486880-493507447 GCA_007115665.2 Sequoiadendron giganteum
GATGCAATAGTCTTGTTAGGATGACAACATGGCACACACACATCTGCACAACGTGCACACGTCCCCAACAAAAATTACCACCAACAAAAAATGATAGGGTCAGATGGACAAAGCACGATAAAAGTGATGGGTACTTACATTATCAGAATTGTAAGGCTAAAATAGGGGTAAATTAATTAGAAATTTGTCTAGGTGCAAATTTATAGCATTACATTTTGCCCCCACTTTAGCAAGCATACATGTCAATGCATATGAGAGTTGAAGTAGAAAAAGGTTGAAGAGAATATAATGATAACATTGAGGAAGAAGATCTCTGACTCAACATACCTTGACGTGAAAGAGGGATCTCCAACAATATGCAAAGATGACATGGGTCTTCGATCTTGCAAATCTAGTTGTGATCTTACCACAAACATGTTAGCCTACAGATAAAACATGTTAGGCGAAAAAGCCAATCATAAGACACACATACCTAAGGCATAAGAAGACACAAGATGGCATGATAAAACAAAGTTTGATCAGATAAGACACAAGACACACATCGATAAGATAGATAAGCCTACGGTTGCTACATACTATGTTGTAGGATAGACGCAAAAAAGGTGGGTCTAGTTACGCTGCCCCCAAGCTAGACACTAAGATAGAAGATGTTTGACACCAAGGAACGTAACATCAAATATCAAATAGCAAACAGAAATTGTAGGACACCAAAGAATTATTTTGAGAAGGATTTCAAAAGGGGTTCTTTCAGTAGTGAACCCTTCTAGACATCAAGACACCAAGGGGCCCTTTTGAAGTGTGCCTTTTGAAAGACACGACATTTTTTATAAGTTATTCTGCCATCAAGGAATCATTTTGAAATATCTCTTGTCAAGGAATCTAGTGGAAAGAATGCTCCTTTTTCAAAGGAAATTTTTCAAGCTCTTTCACTACAAAATCCTTTTTGAAAGAAAATTTCATCAAGGAATCCCTTTTGAGAGAATGCAACATTTTGGAAAATGAGATATTTTTCAGTAAGGGATTATTTTGTCAAGGAATTCATTATAAATAAATTTTATACCAAGGAATCCTTTTGAAATAATTCGCTCTATTGAAAATTAGAAAAGCATGGTAGCCCCCGTTAGGATGGTGTTTGCTACACAAAGGAGTACATGGCATCCTAAGGAGAGAAAGGAGAGCCATAGATGTTGTGGCACAAAACACATGATGATATGTATTCATGGGATGTTGTCACACATGCGAGCGACAACACATAAGAAGCACAACATCAAGAAGCAGACAAGAAGAGACGAAGAAATCAAGAGACAAGGGGATCTGAGAATTTGGGGTTAGAATTGTCCATAGATACAAATAGATAGATATAATAAGGTATACGTATGAATATTCATCAATCCCCAAAGTTCTGAGAACATGAATAAGAACACATGAAGAAAAAGTAAAAACAAAAATGGGTCAACATGGAAGAAGGCCTAAATGCCCCCAATGCTTTGCATCGTACCCAATATTGAAAAGAAATATTATGATGCATAGAAGAATGATGACACAAATAGAAGAAATGTATGATAGATTTTTGTGCTTGTATCTAAGTACCTACAAGGCACCAAGGGTTCTCCAAGCAGGGTCATAAACATACAAGACAAGCATAGGGGAACATAAACACACAAACAAATATAATCTACATATAAAGAAGAGGCACCACCCTAGTCCTCATTGACCAACACATCATCCTGCTCCTAATCCAGATCATTGTAAGGGGAAGGTGGACGATCCTGTGAGGGCAACATAGCAAGGGAAACACCCTCTGACTTTCCTGCAACAAGGGCCAAGGAAGAAGGCCCCTCAAGGTCTTCTTCACCGAGCTCTTTTGAAGCAAAGGTCATCAATTTTGTGAAAATCAGTGACAAATCCGAAATATCATCCATCAAATTAAGCATGCACGTTCTAGGAGTGCCTTGTTGCAACTGGGTGGGAGAAGCACAACACACCCAAGAGTCACCACCAAACTCATCAAAAGGGGCAGCGACAAATTTTGGGGATGCAAGGGCCACCTCCACTACAAGGATGATACAAGCCAGGACAAAACTAGCTTCTTAAGAAGGAAAACCCTTCTTCCGACCTCCACCCATGGTCAAGTCATCCTCCAAATTGTTCTTTGACAAAGGATGTTGAATCTCTATAGAAGAAGAAAAAGAAGAGGATAAGCTAGAGGCAACCACATAAGACACCACCTTTGTGTGAGGCATGTCAAAGGGTTGCAAGAAAGGAGGGATGTATAGGAGGGACATCAAAAGAGAAGGCTCCATGGAGGGAGCGATGAAGACTTGCACCCTTTTGGGGTGAGTGTCATTAGGAGCGATGAAGACTTGCAACCTGAGAAGAGGTTGAGGGTTGCTGGTCAACTATAGGAGCCTCCTTCACAACTATTTCTAGTGGAAGGGTGGTCTCCTAAGTGGGAGTAGGAGGAGGAGGCACAAAAGAAAAAATGACAACAAGTGGAGAAGCAACCTCAAGAGCCTCAGTGGCGAGCCTCTTCCCATTCACTGCTTGAGGAGAAAGTGAAAGAACATTAGGGGCAATAGAGGCCAAGACACAAGAACAACCCCATAGGAAGGCTTCCCCTTGCCATGGACAATCAGTTGAGGAACCGTGGGTAGAACAAGAAACTAAAAAAGTTGATGTTTATCTTTCTACCACACGAGAATCATCACATCTCCCATGTGAGACATAGGAATGGGAACCGAGGATTCCACCATGGGACGAGAAGTAGAAGCAGGTGGAGTACTAAATGCAAAAGGAGAAGGCTCTAGAGAATGAGCAAGCTTTCCCTTCCCTTTTGATAGGGCCTAAGAAGCAACTTACTGCTGCACTATCATAGAGGCCTTTACGGGAAAAATAGGGAGAGATAGGATAAATAACCTTCGACATTGAGCCCCTAGTCTTATATTTAACATAAAATTTATATAAAAAATCTCCCCTTAGAGGGAGAGGTCCAACCAGGTTAGGGCAGAAGTGATCCAAAGAGAAGCCCCCATGTGACACTAGTGGTTTATAGTTAGTGTCATGCATCACATGCACAATGCCTATGTGGGGGAACTTTAAGCATTTATGGACTATAGAGGCGACATCGTTCATAGAGGCTATCCACGGGATGCCTAGCCTAACTTTGAATAGGTTGGACTCTGAGATCACAACAAATGACACATCAACAGTCTTGGGTACTACCAAGATTGATAAAGAAATGGTACCTATGTATGTATGTATGTATGTATCTAAATACATGTATTTATAAACCCATTCTACATCAAACATGGAGCTTCTATGTTATCTCTTAATGTAATTAAATGTTGCATACCATTATCCTCTAATGTTTTAATATTTATAAAATAATAATTTAATGAAATGATAAAAAGATATATACATATACATATCTACATATATACAAATACTCATACTTGCATACACATATTTATACTTGGTGCCTCTAAGATCTAGAAACTTCTAATAATCTAGAGAACTCTAAAATTGTGATATTTTTCCTTGAATAACTTCTAGTTGCTTCTAGTTTCTAGAAGGTTCTAGCTTTGAACTAGAAGTTTCTAGTTCTTCTAGAAACATCTTTTCACTTTATAGACAATCTTATTCTTTAACAATATCTTCCTATAGATGAGTTATAAAATTTGGAGCGACCATGTACTGGAACTTAATAATTTACAAGTTTTATTTGAAGGATTTGGGAGTGGTGCTATGGATGATATAGGATTTCTCAGCTCTAAAAAATATGAGTAGTTGTTATTTAATCTTAATTTCCTTTTCATTACCACCACACATAGAAGAGCATATATGAATTGAAAATTTGTCTTTGGTCCAAACAAAATCAATAAATAGTCATAACAAAATTTATGTGCAACTATAAGGAAATGATGAAGCTTTCACTTGCACAAGGTTTGAATTGCAGGTCAAATATTTTTAATAAGATTGTATCAACTGCTTATATGAGTCTCTACCATACAACAAGACTAGCTTGATAGGAAATTGTCAACACACTACTCTAACACACCAATTTTTTATATAGGAGATTTGATGTCATATAAAAAAACCACACATTGAGTATTTATTTTCTTCCTATAGGATTATCACAACAGTTAATTGCACATCAAATTTAATGCATTTCTATTGCTAAGTTAAAAAATTAATATAGCCAAGCTTTGATCCTAATTATTGTCATAAAAGACACATTATCATTAGGACATCAAACAGCAGCGTTTCAAACCCATTTAAAGCTTAACAAGTTAAATTAATTAAACAAAAAAATTCTACATAAGAATAAACCCAATATAACTGATTCAAAACTCAAGTCCTTGAATTTGATTAACTGACCTTGGTCCTTCACAAATTGGAAGAGGCTACAAAATGATCACTAGTTAAATCTCTCTACTCCTAAAATCAAGACCCCTCTTTCTCAAAAAATTCTAGTAAGAATAATATTTAATAATCGATTGAGAATACTTGTATTTCCCTGTTTGCTCTATTGAGACTCTTGTTGAACATGGTCCATGGTCGGTGCTTGGATAGTTGTGCAGTTTCTACCTTCACTCCTATTCCCTTCCCTTCACTATTACCAATACCTAAGCACATATTAGTCTCCTAATGGGTGAAGTTTTTATCTCCACACACCCTCTATTTTTTTGATACACCTCAGCATTCAGAGACTTCCCCCCCATTCCATATACATTTGTCCATCTCATACTATACAACCCTAATCTACAGTGTTGCTACACATTACACTCCACCCCATTGTTCAACTCGAATCTCTCCAAAACTTTGATGTGCATCAAGGATTGTTGGAATTATAATCCCAACAACTACATTAACTTCTCAAGCTGGCAACAATCATCTCCATATCCCTCTCCCTCTCCCTATCTCCCTCTATCCCTCCCACCTGGATGGATGGATGGAAGGAATGGAGGAAGGAATGGAATGGAACGGACGGGAAGGAATGGACGGAATGGAAGGAAGGAATGGACGGACGGAAGGAATGGAAGGAATGGAAGGAAGGAAGGAATGGAATGGAAGGAAGGAAGGAAGGAAGGAAGGAAGGAAGGAATGGAAGGAAGGAAGGAAGGGAAGGAAGGAAGGAAGGATCCCTAATTTCCCTCCATCCTCTCCCACTCTCATAATTCTCCCCTCTCCTCACTTCCCCCTCCCTCCCTCTCTCCTCCCTCTTCCCCTCCCCTCCTTTCCTCCTCCCTCCTCACTCTCCCTCCATCCCCTCTCCTCCTCACTCTCTCTCTCTCCCTCACTCCCCTCTCCCCCTCGGCCTCCCTCCTCCTCCCCTACTTCCCCTCCCTCCTCTCACTTCAATTCTATCCCTCCCTCCTCTCTCACTCCTCCTCTCCCTCTATATGTCCCTCCCTCACTCTCCCTCCATCCCCCTCTCTCTCCCTCACTCCGTCCCCCTCTCTCTCCTCACTCTCCCTCCACTCTCCCCCCTCTCTCTCTCCCGCCCTCCCGCTCTCTCTCTGTCCCTCCGTCCCTCCCCCTCTCTCTCCCACTCTCTCTCAATCCCTCACTCTCCCTCCATCCCGCTCTCTCTCCCACTCTCACTCTCCCTCACTCCCTCCCCTTCTCTTCCTCACTCCCTCCTCACTCTCTCACCCCATCTCTTTCACTTCCTCTCTCTCCCACTCCCCCTCTCTACTCCTCCCTCCCTCCTCCCTTTCTACCTCCCTCCCTCTCTTTCACTCCCATCCTCTCCACCTCTCTCCACTCTCAGACCCCTCTTCTCCCTCTTCACTCTCCTCCCTCCATTGTTCTCTTCTCCACTCCTCCCTCTCCTCACTCCTCCACTTTTCTCCCCCTTCCTCTCCTCCCCTCCCTCTCTGTGACTCCCTCTCTGCACTCTCTTCTCCCTCTTCCCCTACTCTCCTCCTCCCCTCTCTCTCTCTCTCTCTTGTCTCCTCCCCCTCCCTCCCACTCTCTCCCCACTCCTCCACTCTCCCCCTCTCCCCTCTCTCCCCTCTACCTCCCCTTTTCACTCTCCTCTTCACCCTCCTCATACTCTCCTCCTCTCAATTCTCACTCTCCCATTCCTCCCTCCCTCTCTCCCACTCCCTCCTCACTCTCCTTTTAGTTCCCTCTCCCCTCTTCCCTCCTTCCCCACCTCTCTCTCCCTTCATCTCCCACTCCCCACCTCTTTCTCTCCTCTTCTACTTCTCCCTCCCTCCCTCCCTCCCTCCATCCCCTTCCTCTCTCTCTCTCTCTCACACCCTCTTTCTCCCACTCTCTGACCTCTCTACTCTTTACCTCACCATCTTCTCTCTATCTCACTTCTCTCTCTCTCTCTGTCATTGTCTCTATATGAATCTTCCATCCCTCCCTCCTTCCCCTCTCTCTCATTCTATATCTAAATTTTCCATTCCTCCCTCCCTCCTTCCCTCTCTACTTCTCTCTATTTTCCCTCCCTCATATTTCTCTCTCTATCTGACTTCTCTCTCCCACCCTCTATCCCCCTCTCTCTACTCTCTATATCACCTCTCCCTCCCTACTCCTTCCCTCTCTACTTCTATAGAGAAAGAGTGCAACAGAGAGGTAGAGAGAGAGGGGAGATAGAGAGACACAACTATTAATGACTAGTTAAACAAATACTAACAAAATTGGTTGCAATAAATAATTAATTTTCTTCCGCTTAAATCTCAATTAATTTACATTTATTTAAATCTAATGTTAATTTTTTCATTTTTTTTCTTTTAACTCTATTTTAATTTATTACAAATAATATAAACATTAAAAGAAACAAGCTGAAAGATTTATGTACAACTATGAGAATGCAAAAAATGATGACCAAAAATGTAAAAATAAAGTCGTTACAATAATGTTTCAAACCTTAACACGGAAAACTAGAGATTCTGCTCAAGTCACAACCACAACAAAATGGCATAGAATGAAAGGTGGGTCACATCACTTAGACTAACTAGCAAAAAAAATCAGACACATATAAATATATATATATAAACATATACACATAAAACGATATATATATATATATATATATCAAAATATTGTTTTCAACTATAGTTTGTAGTTAAGTTGCTGATTAGTTTACAGTTCAAAATGTGTAATCTTATGCCAATATTTAAATTCCAATATATATGGAAATTTCTACTTTTGTTAACTCACATGCAATGCACAGATATGGAAATATAGTAATCGCACAGCATAGCAATCGCACAGCATAAACCATAAAGAGATTCTCATGACAAGGCTGATGAAAGCAAGATAAATCAATTTGATTCTCAGTGTGTTCTATGAAAGTAAAATTTGCCTCTTGATTTCAAAATTATAAGCACGGCGCCAAATAGTTTGCTATGCGAAGGAGAAGATAAACCAAAGAGAATGCAGATTTCAATCAAGAGATAATCTAAGTTGCTAAAATAATCTAAAGTATCCAACACCACAGAGAATAAATTTGCCAATACTTGTAGAGATGTTTGCAGTTCATAAATTTTGACACTCGTAACATTTAAAAAAAAAGTCTTACCTTCATAAATTTGAGACTCACTGTTTTGATCACCAAGATCCGTGTTTATTTCACTTCAAATAACACCATTAAACCCTTGATTTTAGAAGGACTTGACCATCATTAAGTGGAATGAAGGCCTTAAACAAAGGAGTAAAGATTATATTTATGATAGCCTATACAAGTAAATTAATCAGCAACATGATCATCTCTACACTTCCCTGGGCACTCTTCACAAAGTCACCATCAACAATGTTGAAAAAATAGAGATATAAATTTGCTTGCATGCCAGTCCGCCAAACACATCATGTTTCAAATCTCCTTACAAATGACACCCACCTCTAAAAATATTCATGAGTGTATAAAACTAGACATGTTCCTTATAACGTCTTCATTACTGCCCATAATTTTGATACATGAAGTCTACAAAATACAACCTTCACACTTTTCAACAATTCTGATTTTGATGATTAAAAAAAAATCACAAAACAAAAAACCAACGTGTATCCTCTCTTTCAAAATCTAACATCTCCATAGGGATAAGATCCACAACTTCTCTGATATGTTAATATGTGATTTGTCCTTTCTGATATTTGTATAGAGATGTGTTAAAGCTACGATCAGCATCTGAAAATAGCTCTGAAAGCTTCCGAGAGTCATTGACATGCTCCCTCCAAGTGATATGTCTACAATTTTGCCTTCCAATTATGGAGGATTAGGAGATTTTATGCTGGCATATTCTACATCTCACAATTTCTATTCTTCCTGGGCAGCTTTTGTTGTTCATAGTTTTTTAATGTTTATATGCACTTAGTTTATAGTTTCCTTGTAAGAATTCGATAAGTTGGAGATGCTTTTAGCTACTCTACTTATTGGCTATCATTTTTAGATGAAAATTTTGTGTTTGGATTTCTGGACGCTAAGCTCTCATTGAATTTTTTTCAAATAAATAAATCCATCACTAAAGACAACTCTATTGCCAATAAAAACTACTAAAATACTATTTATCCAAACCACAATTTCTAACATTGTAATAAATGTCATCTTTACATGATGTTGGTATTTGAGTATGAAAAGGAAAGCTATAGAGAGCAAGGTCATACCTCCCAAAATTTTGTACACTTTGCATGACCTGTCACTGGATGCTGAGAAGCAGTGACAGTGGATGACAACTAAGGATCACCCACAGAACTGTTACCCACTCCAAGTCCTTGTACCATTTTAACAGTTTCCGCAACAAGTTCTCTATTTGGTGTGTGCACTTGTCTACTCATCACTCCATACACTACAGAACATGGAAAACAACTATTTATTAAAGGATGTGTAAAACTTTCTTGTTTCTATGATAATTCATACAATCAAAGAATACTACCTTCCAAAATGGGGGGAGTGAACTCAAATCCAAAAGCAGGGAAGAATAAAAAAGATAAACTAACTTCATCATGGTTCAAGAGTGTATCTCATATGTTAGCTGGTCTTATGGTGATAAGATCATCTGATCAATTTGCAAATTAGGAATATCTCTAAGGCTTTCCTCTCATTGATGTTGTTGTTTGTCTCATAACTTTGGCATCACAAATATATACTTTAAAAGTAGTTGTCCATGCCCTAATATGTGTTTCCCTTCTCTAGGTAACTCTGGTTGTAGTCCCATCAGCTGCTTATCCCTTTAGATGAACTTGTACATTAGCCTATCTCCACTCAGGGTCGGTAAGGTCAGGCTGCGTAGGGAAAGGCCATAAAATAATCTGCATTTTTTCCTATAAAATACTAGTGTAATTTAAATTCATCATAAGGACATAGGCCAAAAGTGGTCTTGTTGCATTGAATACTGATATAAGCTTGGGAAGTTGTTCAGGGACAATCACTGAGAGAGAAACAGAGCACTGAAATAATAGAGGGACAATCACTGAGAGAGAAACAGAGCACTGAAATAATAGGTAAACAAACATAACCAAGGAGATTCCACAAAATCACCCAGTATCATGTTAGTGGATCTCCAATATATTTGAAAGGCCAAAATGTTGCACAAGTAATTATCAATACCTGAGCATAAGCGTTGGGAACAGTTTCTGCATCAACAAACCATTGCTGACATGAAGCATGGAAAGAAGGTCGAGGAACTGGAGTTGCAAGAGGACATGGATTACATGCTGCAAGTAGCACAGTTCTTTTTTGTTTGTCCATCTCTTTATGCTCCTATCCTGAATCCTAATACATTTTAAACAGCAATCAGTTTTGAAAAGAAATATTTGTTAGCCTCCACAAAAGATATCCATTCTGTTTGGAGATACGGTAACTTTAACCCTACCATTATCATACAAACAACTCATTACACAAAGACCTATTATGGTTTCAAGATCTTAAAATTATAAATCCAGAAACATTCTTAAATTTATAATCTATTATACTTAAAAATCCTTATATTGTTCATTTATATCTCTCAATAAAAAAAACCACTATACCGGAATCTTCAAATAACAGCATTTTCAGACTGCATTCAACTCAATTTTACTACAACATATGTGTGGCAATATATCAAACAGAATTATCTTCCTATAAAGCATTTTTCCTAAAGCCATGATTCTAACATTATGTTTCTTTTTCTTACCAAAACTTACCAACATAACCTTTTTGATTGAATGGTAATGGCCATATACAATTTAAATGATTTGAGGATGGAACCAGAGGAATAGATCACAGAAAAGAGACAGATAGTTCAAGCATATATGGACAGGGTTTAATATAATCCATGTATTGAACAAATTATTTATTAAATCATTTTTCTTTAACTAATCAATAGAGAATGAGAACAATTTTAAAGCAGCAACAAGGTGTTTCTAGATTTAACAGTATCGAAAAGCTGTTTCTGATGAAAAAGGGTATCTAAATGTGTGATTTGTTTCTAAATTCAGTATGTATTTTGAAAGTAAATCTTTGACAGTCTTTGGGGAATAGCTACAAGCGTTGGGGCAGCCTTGATAAGGAATTGTCTTTAAAATTAAGAAATCTATGTTCTTGGGTCGATGGATAGTTGAAATCAAGTTGATTAAATTGTAAAAAGCATATCTCAAATGTTAGATAAAACATATTTGTCTTGAATGGTGAATTTATTGTTGAGGTATGTAAAAATCAATTTAGCTCTTTTGGGACAGTCATGATGAATTGATGGAAATATGGCAGGACAGGTTAAAGTCTTGGTTGTTTTGTTTTTAAGGTCTCTAATGGATGATAATGATGATGGTGGCCATGTGTGTGAGTTAGATTTCATTTGCTTTGAAGAGACAAGGTATTGAAGGGTGCACTAGTGAAGGTTATTGAACCATGATAGCTATGAATTGAGGAATGTGTTTGTGAAGGCCTCGATAGGTCTTTCTCTTGTGAATAAAGGTGTTTGAGGGATGTAATGAACTTTGGAACTCTGAATGTATATTTGAGTGTTTGGAACTAAGGGATTGTGAATGGTAAGTTGAAGAATGTATATAAATTGAGAGAACAGAAAAAATGAAATGAAAATAACCAAATAAAATAACTATTTATGATAGATATTAGCAATTAACAATGAACAGTGAAATGAAATGAAAATTCTGTGAAATCAAGGTCTTTTGTATCCCAAAAATTAACAATGAAAATTCTGAAATAGCAATTAGCATTTATTAATTGAATCACTGTAGAGGAAGATATGCACTAACTAAACTTACTTTGTATCCCCGAGCCTTATTCGTTTTGCACAGAATGAAGTCGAAATAGTGAAACTGTAATGGCCCGCCGTGTGAACCCCAAAGGACAACAAACACCGCACAATTTATTTTTTTGAAATAATATTCATAAGATGAATATGTATATACATTACATGAAAATCCATTGTACATTCACAGAATCATCTACATCCTCTAGGGTACACGTGGCAACATTACTAAACATAAAACCCATACCAAGCTCATCGTTAAAGATAATGCCAAGAAGATAACCACAAACACACACAACCACAAGATAAAATAATGGTACATGCAACCAACCATGAACAATAGGAAGCAAAGGATACATCATTTTATTACAATTCAATTCATAGTTTAATATTACAATAGTGGAGTATATTTCCACAGATATAGCATATCATGGATTCAACCATACATTACATGATGCTACCCTTATATCAACGGGAAGAGTAAATGGAGTACAAGAATGATTCACAATGGAGAATAAGTTACAAAATGTGGGATAGTCTTCAACCAAGTGAAGCTCTGGAGACTGCATCTGCATTTGCTTCTGCATCACAAACACAACCTGGGAACCCAATGGGGTACATAGCACGTTCCACCCGACCACGTGGACCTAAAGGTCCACCCCCCGTGCTAGGAGATGACAAGAAAGGATCCATATCAAACAAGGTCAAGTAGATAAGGCTAACATCAATACTAACATAAAGCAACATCAAACAAGTACATCAACACTTCCAAAGGCTTCCAAGCAAAGGAAAGTAGATGGGTACTGTGGGAGAGTGTCATCACATGGTCTTTCATGGATTATCCAGACAACCTATCGCAACGTGCCGCCTCCATCTATGGTTGTCCTAACTGCCTATCTCAAGGTGCCACTCCATAGGGTGACTCATGCGGGATCTCTTACCTTTTGTGAGGACAAGGCAATGATCTTACCGACCAGGTCTTCTCACTCCATCCTTAGCCTGAGAAAGCACTAATGGTATGGGTGAGGCATATAATTAATCTTGATTAAATGTTAACTACCCAAACCCATTAGTTCATTAATTAGATTATCACCTGTTTAGGAAACTCTTCCATGGGTTACCCTAACAGCCCCTTTGTGCGCCAGCCCCCATGAAGAGCCACCCTCCCCAACAGTTTTCAAAAATAAGATTCATAACCACTAGGGGTGAACCAAACATAAAAGCCATAAAATGAAAGCACATGCGAGGCATGAACCACCTCGCTCATAGTCATAACCAAAGGCAAGGGAGCTCATGGAATGAGGTACACCCACGAGAGCTCAAATAAAAAGAATATGATCCATGGAATTCAAAGGTCTAATAATGAGAAAATGCAACACACAACAAGTTTCCCTTTTTGCCTTTGGAAGCCTAACAACTTACACTCAAAACTTATCGAAAGGATTACCAAAAGGAAGTGACTTAAACCATTTACGGGTTCCCAACTCATCCAAAACATGACTATACATAAAGGTCACCTCAATAACAAAATAAAACAAGAGGAAAACATGATCACTCAAGGAACTACTAGCATTCATAAGATATCAATTCCAAAAAGTACTCAGAATATAAACAAAATAACCATCTAAACATGTTCAAAGATTACTATAATACCCATTCATTTAGACGTGATCATAATCCAATCTTATTAAAGATAATGCAATAAATAATTAAATAATCCACTATAATTAAAAGAATTTCCATCATAATATATTTTAATTAAATAAGCACTCTAGAAAAACTATAGTATTTACTTTGAAAATAAATCTAATTTAAATGTATTAGGAAATAAATCTGATTCTGAAAATAAATCAATTTTTAAATGTACCTAAATAGTAAACACAATACTTATTTACTTTTAACATTTCGCTTATAAAAAAGATCATTAAAATATTAAAAATTCTTAGCCTGTATATTTGTTTACTTCAGAATAACTAAAATTTATAATAAATTAACTCTGAATGTAACATGCTTGTTTACTTAAATAAATTTAATCAAAAAAAATAAAAATATAAAATATAAAATATACACTGCAAATTCACAAATCTAATAGTTCGTAAATAAAGATTTTATTTTTGGTAATCAACTATCTACAAAAGTAACTAACTGTCCTTAAATAAAAATTTATTTAACTGCAATCATAGTATAAAAATAAAATACATATATATAACTAAATATATGTATACATAACCCAATAAGAACACTGCAGTAGTTTTCAAATGAATACAACTTTAAATTACATTAAAATAACTATTTATGTGGAACTAACTCAACAACCTCTTTTTATCTAATTTAATTACTCTCCTCTTTTCTTTATAAGAAATATATGTATATTAATAAAAGAAAATTTAAATGTAATTTACTATTTTCTTTTAAGCTTAATTTAATTCATTTTAATTCTAAGAACTTGTGGATAAGATGAATATCACGGTTATTTTATTCTAATTCTGTGAACTTGTGAATAAAGTGAATATCACGGTTATTTTATTCTAATTCTGTGAACTTGTGAATAAAGTGAATATCACGGTTATTTTATTCTAATAACACAGTAATAATGATTTTTATAAATCTATATTTTTTTTTATATTGCCAGCAAAATAAATAATTCAAATCTTAAAACTTCCTATTAAATTCAAGTGCAGCTGCAGAGACTGGTGGACAACAGAATTACGAAGATTATTTATCCCTCACAACCTTCTATTTTCAAGTGCTACGGGTGTGATAGGCTGCTAGAATTTTTAAGTCTAGTTAAGGAAATGCTAATGCTTTCAGGGAGATTATTTAAATTTATACTCTCCAAAGTCTAAACACTACAACTAACAATCTTAAGTCTAGATAAGGAAATGGAAACCCCTCCAGGATTACACGGGAATCATCAAGCAATTCTAAGTCTAGTTAAGGAAGTGGAAACCCCTCTAGGATTACACGGGAATCAACAAGCAGACCCTATGAATATTAAGTGTGTAAAACAAAATCTCCACTCTTAAGATTTCCTTTTTTTTTTTTGAAATGAAATACTTGTAAGGAAAATAAAATTGAAATAATAACCAACCTGGAGATTCGCCATATGAGGATGAAGTATTAAAACTATCCTTTCTTCTGCAATTTCCCCAAGTTCTCATTTTCCTTCCAAAGTCCTCTCATTTCCTTCCAAAGTCCTCTCGGCTGCAAAGTTTTTTTCTTTCTTCTTTTACTGGAGCCAATTTCATGTGTTTTCTCTTTTCTTTTCTTTTTACCATTTCTTTTTTTTTTTGACTCCCTTCCTCCAATTTTATTTTATTAAGAAAGCTTAACCATGAATGGGACAAGTGGCTAATTACCCACTTTTATTTTCACCACCCGACACCTTATAATTTACCCTGCTTAACACTTGGAGGAATTTAGCAAATTAAGAAATCTACCCCCACTAATCTTGAATGCCAAAAGAGGTAAGAATTTCGATGTTTATTTCATTATTTTAATGGTATCATCTGGGTGGGTAAAAACTTTAATATATATATATATATATGTATACACATTGTTGTTATTTAATATTTTATTTTATTTTAAACTTTACTTTAGGGGGGTAATATTTTATTATATCCCTCTATCAAATAATTTAGAATTTAAATTTAAAATTTATCAAATAATTTAAATTTAAATTTAAACTTTGTGGATTATCAATCCACTTTATTCTAAATTAAAATAACCATCATTTATAAATGCAAATTTGTGTTACATTTGCATTTCAATATAATTATAATTTGTACATTAATTTAACATTTAATTATTAAGATTCCCTTAATAAATTAATGATTTAATTTATTACTATAATTAGATCCATATTATAAAAATGAGCTACGAAGCTCAAAACAAGGCCTAAATGAACATAAACAACGACTATGCCCGATACTAAAAAAAAAAAAACACATTAATTATCCAATTATCAATAATGATACGCATCCAAATAAAACAATAAGCACATCAAGATTTATGACTTGAAACAATTGACATAAAATAGTACAATACGATACAGGATAAAATACTGACAGATGACATCATCAAACATTGACGGGATGACAGACATGGATGGGGACACTTCCTTGTCAAATCCTTAAACCACGTCACATCCATTGGGTACTTATGAGGCTCGCCCTGTCCTGCCAGTGCAGGTGGAATCGAGGCTTGGGTACCTGCAACCCTACATAAAAACACATGTCGAAACAATATATATATATATGTTTGATGCCATACACACCATGAGAGAGAATTGCAGTGTGGCAGGGTGCTCACGGATGAGCGATGCAACACCGTCCCTCTCACCCAAACCTCAAGAAATAACACATTCATCAAAAATATCATGAAACGAGTATTACACAATTTACACAACCACACAATATTGCAAAATCAGGTAAAGACGAACACCATGCATCATTATACCATCAACATCATAAAACAGTATCATGTGCATCCAAACAAAACACATAAGTCAAACAAGTGAAACAATCACCAACATAATCACGAGTATGAAACAAACATAACAGTATCCACACAATATCATAATAAAGCAGTATCACGAGAGGCACTACATCCTCCCCCCCTAGAAGTAGGCTTACTCCTGGAAGCTAGAAAACAAAAAAGGAAAAGATTCTCGAATGCGGGATGCATCCTCCCAAGACGCTGATGACTCATCATTAGGGTCCCATTGGACCCGCACCTGCTCAATCTCTCTGCCCCTGAGAACGAGTCTCCTATGCTAAAGCACGATGACGGGCTCGAGTGCCAGCTGCCTGTCCTCGACCTGCAACGCATTCCAATCAAGTACATGAGAAACATTTGGATAATAGGGCCTGAGTACAGAAACATGAAACACATCGTGTATGCGCGATAGACTGGGTGACAATGTTAGGCGATAAGCAACAGGGCCAATTCTCTCCAACACCTCAAATGGTCCCACAAAACGAGGTGTGAGCTTAGAGCCTTTTCCATAACAGATTGGACTCTTTCGTGGATGCACTCGTAGAAAAACCCGATCACCAACATAAAACTGACTGTCGATCCTATGAGCATCAACATGCTTCTTTTGTCTATCCTGAGCTGCTACTAAGTGTTCTCTGATGTGAGCAACCTGTTGCTCCATATCCTAAAGCATTTCAGGTCCAAGCAGAACTCGGTCCTCAAGACGGTCCCAACTCAATGGGGTCCGACAAGGATGACCATATAATGCCTGAAAGGGTGCCATGCCAATCAAGCTATGATAACCGTTATTATAAGCAAACTCTACCAGATGTAAATAATCCTCCCAACGTGACTGCTGATCCATCACGTACATACGGAGCATGTCCTCAAGAACCTGGTTGACCCTCTCGATTTGACCATTTGTTTCGGGATGGTAGGCAGAACTAAAGCTCAGCTAGGTTCCTAAGGAATGTTGCAATGATGTCCACAATGTAGAAGTGAACACCAGATCCCTGTCAGAAATGACCCCTCCTGGAATTCCATGCAATCGAACAATATCCTCCATGAAAATTCTAGCTATAGAGGAAGCAGTGTAGGAAGATCGAACAGGAGAGAAGTGTGCCACCTTGGTCAACCTATCAACAATGACCATGATAGCATCGTGCCAACGAGAAGACATGAGTAATCCGACAATAAAGTCCACTGACATGATATCCCACTTCCATTCAGGGACGAGATGAGGTTGTAAAAGACCTGTGGGATGCTGGTGTTCTGCCTTAACTCTTTGACATTCCAAACATCTCGCCACGAAGTCTGCAATGTCTCTCTTCATTCCACCACAAAAGTATAGAGAATGAAGGTCTGCATACATCTTCTTGACTCCCAGATGAGCAGAATAGGGAGCCCGATGTGCCTCAGTCATGATTAGGGTATGAAGACCCTCTATAGGAGGTACATACATATGACCCAAATATCGCAAAATCCCATCAGATTCCAAAGCATAACCAACAAACTTTCCCTCTAAAACCCTACCTGACTCAATTTCTGCCTTCACTTCCCGATACCAACTATCTGCAAGAAGTGTTGTGAGGACACGACTCCTCAAGTCCACACCAAGAGTTATTGCAGATATCTCATGCCTCCACTGACTCAAAGCATCTTCCATGACATTTTCCTTGCCCTGGATGTACTTAACCTCAAAATCATATTTGCAAAGAAACTCCATCCATCTCCTCTACCTGGCATTCAGGTTTGGCTGCGTAAAGATATACTGCAGGCTGCGATGATCGCTATGAAGCTCGAACCAATGCCCTAATAAAAAGTGTCTCCATCTCACAAGGGCATGCACAACCGCGGCTAACTCCAAATCATGCGTGGGATAATTCAACTCATGATCCTTGAGCTTGCGGGACTCAAATGCAATCACATGACCTTCTTGCATCAAAACAACTCCTAGGCCATCCAAGGAAGCATTTGTACATACTACGAATTCCTTAGTAGGATCAGGGACTGCTAAGATCGGTGCACTGGTCAACTTTTCCTTAAGGGTCTAAAATGCTAACTGACACTGTTCTGACCAAACAAACTTTCTCCCTTTCCTCTGAAGAGTAGTGATGGGATGTGCAATCCTTGAAAAGCTCTCCACAAACCGTCGATAGTAGCCTGCCAAACCCATAAAACTGCGGATCTCGGGAACATTCGTGGGTGCAGGCCAATCAACTATGGCTTGAATCTTCGAAGGATCCATAGAGATACTTTCACCAGAGATGATGTGACCCAAGTATTTCACTTCAGTCTTATAAAACTCACACTTAGCCACATTAGCATACAACTGGTAGTCTCTTAGGCATTGTAACACCTGTCTCAAGTGTTCCTCATGCTCCTCCATAGTTTTCAAGTAGATTAGGCTATCATCGAGGAACACTAGAACAAATCTGTCCAAGTAGTTTCAAAAGACCCCATTTATCAGGCTCATGAAAATTGATGGTGCATTTGTCAACCCAAACGACATAACAGTGAATTCATAATGTCCGTACCGAGTGCGAAATGCTGTTTTGTGAATATCAGCTTCGACTATCCGCAATTGATGGTATCCCGACTTAAGGTCTATCTTTGAAAATACCTGAGCCCCTTTTATTTGATCAAATAGGTCATCAATTCTTGGCAAAGGGTACCGGTTCTTCATCGTCACCTTGTTTAGCTGCCTGTAGTCGATGCACAAATGAAGGGAATTGTCCTTCTTCTTTACGAATATAACTGGTGCTCCCCAAGGGGAAACACTAGGACGAATGAACCCTTTCGCTAAAAGCTCCTCTAACTGCAAACGAAGCTCCTGAAGCTCTTGAGTTGTCATCCTATATGGAGCTCGAGATATAGGCTCAACCCCAGGTACAAGATCAATCCCAAAGTCAATGTCACGCTTAGGTGGCATTCCCAGAATTTCACTTGGAAAAACATCTGTAAATTCCTTAAGAAGAGGGTAGTCATCTAGTGACACCTCTTGATTCTCTCCCAAATCCAAGTCATTGACTGACACAGCAAACAACTGACAGCCTTGACGGAAACACCTCTTTAGTTGCATCGCAGAAATCATCTGCAATGAGATGGGTCTATGTATGCCGATGATCTCCACTTCATTTCCTGAATCATCTACACACCACATAGCCTTGCGACAACAATCTATTATCGCTCGGTGAGCATTCAACCAATCCATACCCAAAACAACATCATAGGACCCAAGAGGTAGGATTCGAAGGTCCACCGTAGACACCAACGACCCAATTTTTAAACCACAACCCTGAACAAATGATTCAACTGCTACCTTTGCCCCAGAGGCCAATTCGACCTGCCACTTAACGCCTTGCCTTGTTGCCACTAGTCTACAACGCTCTACTACTAAAGGGGAATAAACGAATCTGATGCACTAGAATCAAAGAGAATAGAAATACTAGTGCCTTGTAACACACCTAATGTCTCTACCACGGTGCCCTGATGGTCAGCTTGACGGTTGTCAACCATTGCAAAGACATGATGAGATCTGCCTGCATCACCCACTGTTGGCTCAGAAGTGGTTGGCCTCTGATTGAACCCTGAAGTCTTCTTTTGCAGACATTGTCTAGCAATATGTCCTTGTTCTCTGCAAGAGAAACAACCTATACCTTGTCCAAAACCTTCACCACCTGATGGTGCATTTGACTGTTGAAAACTATTTCAACTGGGTGCTGACTAAGAACTTTGTGCAGGTTGTACAAAATGGTTACACTGATTACATTGCCAACTGTGATTATTTTTGAACTGAGTTCTGCTGCTCTGTTGATATTGGGAACTTTTGTGCTTAGGCTGCGATTGCTGATTCTGTTGTCCGCCCTTAGAAGGTGCATGATGACTCCTAGAATTTCCTGTAGCTTGAGGTTGCCCACCTCGTGAAACAAAACCAAATGCAGGTGCACTACCAAACTGTACACCTGTGTGACCTCCCCAAGCCATGGCCAAATTTTCCTCTACCTCCATTGTCTTTGGTTCGAAGACCCGAACTCCTCCATTGATTCGGGCGTTTAAGCCCCTAACAAAGTGTTGTACAAGCATTGCCTCATCATTACTGATCCCTACATACTGTTTCAGCTCAAAGAATCGACGCTCGTATTGCTCAATGGACATTGCCATTTGTCTTAGCTCGTGAAATTCATCTGCTCGGCGTTGTCTCCAGTGATCTGAGAGGAAACGAGCCCTAAATCTCTCTAGAAACAAATCCCAAGTCACCATGCTGATGTCTAGGTGCAATTTCTGCTCTTCTAGTCGCCACCACGTAGATGCAAAGCCTCTGAGGTGCATAATGGCATACCTAGCCTGAGTATTACTGCCATAAGGATGCATCGCAAAGCAGCGATCCAAGTCTATTAGCCAAGTCTCTGCCTCAAGTCCTCCGCCAGCACCATCAAAAGTGGGAGGGTGAGCTCTCAAAAGGTCCTTCATGTGACTTGCCGCTACTGCATCCTGCTCTGCTGAATTTTCCTTCCGCCTTGGAGACCTCTCTCTTTCTCTCTCTACATGTTGCTCCTTCTCTGGCCTAGGGCCTTAACGGCCAAGAATCTCCTCAAGGAGGTGTCGCAACTGCCCTCCTTCCTGACTTGACTGCTCCGGGTTTTGCCTTTCGCCTCCTGGATTGTTTTGGGAACTTTGGCGTTCCTCACTTTCTAACTCATGGGAGCTCAAAGAAGATGAACTTTGGCGATCGGCTCCATGGCCACCACCTCGGCCTCTTCCACGGCCACGACCTCTACCGGGAGGCATGTTCCTGTGCGACATTAGAGAGGAACATGTGAGTTCAAGAGTTAAGCGCAAAGGTTAACCTAATGGGCATAATTAACCTAGAGTACCCAGAGTTGT
>CM021101.1:493507547-493572059 GCA_007115665.2 Sequoiadendron giganteum
TGGGGGAGGGAGGGAGAGAGTTGGAAGGGGAGATTGGGAGGGCAATGGGGATAAAGTTGGAAGGGTGAACAATTGATGGGGAGGGGGAGAGAGGGGGATGGGGAGTGGGGAGTGGGAGAACGGGGAGGGGGAGAGAGGGGGAGAAAGGGGTGGGGCGAGGGAGAGGGGGTGGGAGTGGGAAAGAGACAGAGTGGGGGTGGAAGTGGGAGGGATAGGGATAGGGGGGAGAGAGTTGGGAACAAGGGGGAGTGGTAGAGGGGTGAGAGTGGGAGAGAGAGGGAGAGGGGGATGGAGAGAGAGGGGGAGGGGAGAGAGAGGGAGGAGGGGGAGTGGGAGAAGGGATAAAGGGAGATAGGGATATGGAGATGATTGTTGCCAGCTTGAGAAGTTAATGTAGTTATTGGGATTATACTTCCAACAATCCTTGATGCACATCGAATTTTAAGAGAGATTTGAGTTGAACAACGGGGTGGAGTGTAATGTGTAGCAACACTGTAGATTAGGGTTGTATAGTATGAGATGGACAAATGTATATGGAATGGGGGGGAAGTCTCTGAACGTTGAGGTGTATCAAAAAAATAGAGGGTGTGTGGAGATCAAAACTTGACCCATTAGGAGACTAATATGTGCTTGGGTAGTGGTAATAGTGAAGGGAAGGGAATAGGAGTAAAGGTAAAAGCTACAGAAGCATCCAGGAACAAACCATGGAAGGGCATGTTCAATAAGAGTCTCAATAGAGAAAACATGAAAAATACTAGTATTCTCAATCGATTATTAAATGTTGTTCTTCCTAGAAATTTTTGTGAAAGAGGGGTCTTGATTTTAGGAGTAGAGAGATTTAACTAGTGATCATTCTGCAACCTCTTCTGATTTGTGAAGGACCAAGGTCAGTTAATCAAATTCAAGGACTTGAGTTTCGAATAAGTTATATTGGGTTTATTCTTATGTAGAATTTTTTTGTTTAAGTAATTTAACTTGTTAAGCTTTAAATGGGTTTGAAACGCTGATGTTTGATGTCCTAATGATAATGTGTCTTTTATGACAATAACTAGGATCAAAGCTTGGCTATATTTATTTTTTAAATTAGCAATAGAAATGCATTAAATTTGATGTGCAATTAACTGTTGTGAGAATCCTATAGGAAGAAAATAAATACTCAATGCGTGGGTTTTTTATATGACATCAAATCTCCTATATAAACAATTGGTGTGTTGTAGCAATGCGTTGACAATTTCCTATCAGGCTAGTCTTGTTGTGTGGTAGAGACTCATATAAGCAGTTGATACAATCTTATTAAAAAAAATTGACCTGCAATTCAAACCTCGTGCAAGTGAAAGCTTCATCATTTCCTTATAGTTGCACATAAATTTTGTTATGACTATTTATTGATTTTGTTTGGACCAAAGACAAATTTTCAATTCATATATGCTCTTCTATGTGTGGTGGTAATAAAAAGGAAATTGAGATTTAGATAACAACTACTCATAATTTTTATAGCTGAGAAATCCTATATCATCCATAACACCAATGCATCTTGAGTGAGGGAGATTGAGTGGAGGTGTTTCATCAAATTTCTAGATGTGCTGCTATGTTCAATCTATGTAGTGTTCCATCCTTGGTTTATATTGATGTAACAAGGGGGATAATTTTGTAATATTATATCTTAGTATAGGATATAGGTTAGACGATATAATGCCCAAAATTTTACACCAAAATATAGTTAAGGACAAGACACAAATTTCAAATTTCGATCACAAACATATGCATGATTCAGAAAGCCTACTTCCTATCCATGCACTTAATGAAAGTATACCAATGTTTGACTAATCAATTATAAGAACTTGGTTAGGTAAGCAATTGTTGTGACAATCGTGATTGAGTTTAAGTGGAGACATAGAATCCACATCACCGAGATAGACCTAATTAGTTCAACTAATTAATCAATAACTTGAAACATAATTCAAATCTCATGTCAAATAATAAAGTATATATCGATAGTAATCTCAAAGTAAAAATAGGAGAACAAGACCTAGGGGTGAGACCTAGTTCTCGAGAGCTTGTCTCTAACAACCTTGCCTACTTATTGTGTAGAGACTCTGTAGTTCAACAACTTGAGTTCACCCAACTCATATTTTATTGACTAGAATTCCCATATTTCACCCATGTTTAAATCACCACTATCTCACAATGGTAGTAAATATAAGAATGATCAACAATGGTTAATATATAAGGGCTCCTTTTACTATAAGGAGTAATGGTTAATAATCTCGATTATAGCACTCCTCAAGGGCCACTCAACAAAATAGATAACCAAGAAAAATCTAAGATAAAGGTAACCATATCATATCTTGAATAGATGATTATAATTAAAGTTGTGGTTTTAATCCAAACCATACAAAGGTCACCATATAACATTAATAAGATTATGAGGTGAAAAGTTAACAAGACAATTCACATGTTGAATCTTTCTAGATAATTCAACAATCATACGCTTGGTTGACTAACACAAGGGGTATAAACCTTAGGTTCAAAGATGACTCTACCTGAGACACCCTCATAACCCTAACATATGCTAAATACATTTCTCTACTCCAATTCATCCCATGCCTCTATTCTTTTATTTATAAACTAAATTAGTGGGTACACAACCCTTTCTAGGGCCCCTTTCCCCAAATAGTTTCATAGTCGGTTGCCACTCACTTAGGTGAAGTCGGGGATTGGAAAACTCGTTAAGGATATCCTAACAATATACAAGGTATAGAATCAATCCCATATAATTTGACAAAACTCAATCATACATATTACAATTTGAATACATAAAGCTTAATAATCAATATGATGAAAATGAACATATTTAATGAGGATTGTATCATATAAGCTATTTTGGTGCACTTGAAAGTATCATACAATAAAGTTACTTGCACATAGATTACTCAACCATAGGAGAGTAGGTGTCAATTTTTGGATTGTCATAATGTGTTTTTTCTTTATATGTATAACTTTAAACAAGATCACATATATAATATATAATACATATATATGCTACCTACTTCTAATTTCTTTCAAGATAGATAATGACAAAAACCAAATTCCTTGATCTCATAGCATATAGTTACATTCTACCTATACATATCTTATAGTCTTAAAACAATTTTTTTCTACTTACTTATATGAGAATAAAGATAGTGTTACTTCGGTTTTGGTCTTTTCCCCAAACCCTTATCTTTGTTCATAGAATTTTTTCAAAGTATTGGCTTCATCAATATTTTTTTTGTGTTTTATAAACCTTGGCAGTCACTGATAAGGTTATCGTAACTCCCTTTCTTGTTGACACCTTTCTTAAGTTTTTTCTTTCGCTCTATAGTTCTTTGTCGGTCTTTAGTAAAGTTAAGGAAATCTTCTTCGATACCGATATCTTGTATGTAAAGCTTATGTGATCAATTTAAAATACAGTTGGTCTATACTGAAGTTTTTATAACCTTCTAAAAGTTTGTTTATGAAAGAAAAAGACTAAGGCATTGAAAAGAAAGTGTTTGATGTCAAGACTTACCAAAGGAGGTTTCAAAACCTTCTCCGACAGGGTTTCGAAAACCTCCTTTTATGCTGATTATATTGATGCCTTGTTAAAATTGAAAGCGGTAAAAGGAAGGAATATTATAACCACAAAGGGACCTGATGGTCTTTCTAGATTTTTCCTTAAAATATCAATAGTGATGCATAGAGAATTATTTAATAAAAGCTACATGTCAAACCCGCAACGTAGGTATAGAGGGGCGAGTGGTGGGGGGAAGGGAGAGGGGAAGGGGAAGGGAGAGAGGGGGGTGGGAGAGGGAGGGGGAGGGGGAGATAGAGGGAGAGGGATAGAAGGGCGAGTGGTGGGGGGGAGATGGGAGAGGGTGGTGGGAGAAGGGAAGAGAGAGGGGGGAGGGTGTGAGGTGGAAGGGGGGAGGGGGAGGAGGGATAAAGGGGGTGAGTGGTGGAGGTGGGGTGGGGAGGGAAGAGGGAGGGGGAGAGAGGGAGGGGGATATAAGGTGGGGGAGGGTGGAGTTAGGAGGGAGAGGGGAGAGGGAGGGAGGGAGAGGCGAGGGAAGGGAGAGGGGTGGGAGGGTGGGAGGGGGCAGGGGAGAGGGAGGAGGAGTGGGAGGAGAGGGGGGAGAGGGATAAGAGAGTGGGTGGGGGAGAGGGGGAGGGAGGGGGGGAGTGGGGTGGGGAGTGGGAGGTGGAGATTGGGGAGAGGGGGGAGGGAGGGGGAAGGAGAGAGAGGGGGGAGTGGGAGAGGGAGGGAGATTGTTGGAAGGGGAGATTGGGAGGGGGATGGGGATGGAGTTGTGAGGGGAGTGGGAATGGGAGAGAGGTGGGAGTGGGGGTGGAGTGGGAGAAGGGAAGGAGGAGGGAGAGGGGGAGGGATAGAGGGGGGGAGAGGGAGGGAGGAGGGTGGGGAGGGGGAGGGTGGGGTGGGGAGGAGGGAGAGGGAGGAGGGGATTGGGAAGGGGGGAGGGTGGGAGGAGAGTGGGAGGAGGGAAGAGGTGGGAGTGGAGGGGGAGATATGGAGGGAGAGAGTTGGAAGCGGAGATTGGGAGGGGGATGGGGATGGAGTTGGAATGGGGGATTGGGAGGGGGAGAAGGGAAAGAGGTGTGGGAGTGGAGGGTGAGATTGGGAGGCAGAGTGGGAGTTGGAGAAGGGAAAGAGGGATAGGGGGGGAGTAGAGGGGGAGAGAGGAAGAGAGGGGGGAGGGAGAGAAAGGGAGGCGGAGGGGGAGAGAGGGGGAGAAAGGGGTGGGGCGAGGGAGAGAGAGGGGGGAGTGGGAGAGGGAGAGCGAGAGGGAGAGAGACAAAGTGGGGGTGGAAGTGGAAGGGATAGGGATAGGGGGGAGAGAGTTGGGAACAAGGGGGAGTGGGAGAGGGGTGAGAGTGGGAGAGAGAGGGAGAGGGGGATGGAGAGAGAGGGGGAGGGGAGAGGGAGGGAGGAGGGGGAGTGGGAGAAGGGATAGAGGGAGATAGGGATAGGGAGAGGGATATGGAGATAATTGTTGCTAGCTTGAGAAGTTGATGTAGTTGTTGGGATTATACTTCCAACAGTCCTCAATGCACATCCAAATTTTTGGAGAGATTCGAGTTGAACAATGGGGTGGGGTGTAATGTGTAGCAACACTATAGATTAGGGTTGTATAGTATGAGATGGAAAAATGTATTTGGAATGGGGGGGAAGTCTCTGAATGTTGAGGTGTATCAAAAAAATAGAGGTTGTGTGGAGATCAAAACTTTACCCATTAGGGGACTAATATGTGCTTAGGTAGTGGTAATAGTGAAGGGAAGGGAATAGGAGTAAAGGCAAAATCTACACAACCATCCAGGCACAGACCATGGAAGGGCATGTTCAATAAGAGTCTCAATAGAGAAAACACGAAAAATACTAGTATTCTCAATTGATTATTAAATGTTGTTCTTGCTAGAATTTTTTGTGAAAGAGGGGTCTTGATTTTAGGAGTAGAGAGATTTAACTAGTGATCATTTTGCAGCCTCTTCCGATTTGTGAAGGACCAAGGTCAGTTAATCAAATTCAAGGACTTGAGTTTTGAATCAATTATATTAGGTTTATTCTTATGTAGAATTTTTTTGTTTAAGTAATTTAACTTGTTAATCTTTAAATGGGTTTGAAATGTTGATGTTTGATGTCCTAATGATAATGTGTCTTTTATGACAATAACTAGGATCAAAGCCTGACTATATTTATTTTTTAAATTAGCAATAGAAATGTATTAAATTTGATGTGAAAATAACTATTGTGATACTCCTATGAGAAGAAAATAAATACTCAATGTATGGTTTGTTTATATGACATCGAATCTCCTATATAAATAATTGGTGTGTTGTAGCAGTGCGTTGACAATTTCCTATCAGGCTAGTCTTGTTGTGTGGTAGAGACTCATATAAGCAGTTGATACAATCTTATTAAAAATATTTGACCTGCAATTCAAACCTTGTGCAAGTGAAAGCTTCATCATTTTCTTATAGTTGCACATAAATTTTGTTATGACTATTTATTGATTTTGTTTGGACCAAAGACAAATTTTCAATTCATATATGCTCTTCTATGTGTGGTGTTAATAAAAAGAAAATTGAGATTAGATAATAGCTACTCATATTTTTTATAGCTGAGAAATCCTATATCATCCATAACACCAATGCATCTTGAGTGAGGGAGATTGAGTGGAGGTGTTTCATCAGATTTCTAGATGTGTTGCTATGTTCAATCTATGTAGTGTTCCATCCTTGGTTTATATTGATGTAACAAGGGGGATAATGTTGTAATATTATATCTTAGTATAGGATATAGGTTAGATGATATAATGCCCAAAATTTTACACCAAAATATAGTTAAGGACAAGACAAAAATTTCAAATTTCAATCACAAACATATGCATGATTCAGAAAGCCTACTTCCTATGCATGCACTTCATGAAAGTATACCAATGTTTGACTAATCAATTATAAGAACTTGGTTAGGTAAGAAATTGTTGTGACAATCGTGATTGAGTTTAAGTGGAGACATAGAATCCACATCATCGAGATAGACCTAATTAGTTCAACTAATTAATCAATAACTTGAAACATAATTCAAATCGCATGTCAAATAATAAAATATATATCGATAGTAATCTCAAAGTGAAAATAGGAGAACAAGACCTAGGGGTGAGACCTAGTCCTCGGGAGCTCGTCTCTGACAACCTTGCCTACTTATTGTGTAGAGACTCTATAGTTCAACAACTTGAGTTCACCCAACTCATATTTGATTGACTAGAATTCCCACATTTCACCCATGTTTAAATCACCACTATCTCACAATGGTAGTAAATATAAGAATGATCAACAACGATTAATATATAAGGGCTCCTTTTACTATAAGAAGTAATGGTTAGCAATCTCGATTACAATGCTCCTCAAGGGCCACTCAAAAAAATAGATAACCAAAAACAATCTAGGATAAAGGTAACCATATCATATCTTGAATAGATGATTATAATTGAAGCTGTGGTTTTAATCCAAACCATACAAAGGTCACCATATAACATTAATAAGATTACAAGGTGAAAAGTTAACAAGACAATTCACATGTTGAATCTTTCTAGATAATTCAACCATCATACGCTTGGCTGACTAACACAAGGGGTATAGACCTTAGGTTTAAAGATGACTCTACCTGAGACACCCTCATAACCCTGACATATGCTAAACACATTTCTCTATTCCAATTCATCCCATGCCTCTATTCTTTTATTTATAAACTAAATTAGTGGGTACACAACCCTTTCTAGGGCCCCTTTCCCCATATAGTTTCACAGTCGGCTGCCACTCACTTAGGTGAAGTCAGGGATTGGAAAACTCGTTAAGGATATCTTAACAATATACAAGGTATAGAATCAATCCCATATAATTTGACAAAACTCAGTCATACATATTACAATTTGAATACATAAAGCTTAATAATCAACATGATGAAAATGAACACATTTAATGAGGATTGTATCATATAAGTTATTTTGGTGCACTTGAAAGTATCATACAATAAAGTTACTTGCACATAGATTACTCAACCATAGGAGAATAGGTGTCAATTTTTGGATTGTCATAATGCGTTGTTTCTTTATATGTATAACTTTAAACAAGATCACATATATAATATATAATACATATATATGCTACCTACTTCTAATTTCTTTCAAGATAGATAATGACAAAAAATAAATGCCTTGATCTCATAACATATAGTTACATTCTACCTGTACATATCTTATACTCATAAAACAATTTGGTTCTACTTACTTATATGAGAATAAAGATAGTGTTACTTCGGTTTTGGTCATTTCCCCAAACCCTTATATTTGTTCGTAGAATTTTTTCAAAGTATTGGCTTCGTCAATAATTTTTTTGAGTTTTATAAACCTTGGCGGTCACTGATAAGGTTATTGTAACTCCCTTTCTTGTTGACACCTTTCTTAAGTTTTTTCTTTCACTCTATAGTTCTTTGTCGATCTTTAGTAAAGTTAAGGAAACCTTCTTCGATACTGATATCTTGTATGTAAAGCTTATGCAATTAATTTAAAATACAATTGGTCTATACTGAAGTTTTTATAACCTTTTAAAAGTCTGTTTATGAAAGAAAAAGACTAAGGCATTGAAAAGAAAGTGTTTGATGTCGAGACTTACCAAAGGTTTCAAAACCTTCTTCGACAGGGATTCGAAAACCTCCTTTTATGCCGATTATATTGATGCCTTGTTAAAATTGAAAGCGGTAAAAGGAAGGAATATTATAACCACAAAGGGACCTGATGGTATTTCTAGAGCTTTCCTTAAAATATCAATAGTGATGCATAGAGAATTATTTAATAAAAGCTACATGTCAAACCCGCAACGTAGGTATGGGTTGTAGGTAAGTGTCATTAAGAAAGAATGGGCACAATTGAGTAGGGATATATCTTGTCATTATTAAGGCATGGAAACCCTCCCTTTGGGCATCCATTGTAGGTTATAGGTCTGACAAGAAGAGTTTTCATCATAGTTTTTTGGTGCAATCTAACACGCCTTCTCTTGTATTTCAATAGTCAAATCCAACTAGGGAGAAATTAATACAAAATCCATTCCCATCCTTGTATTGAATGTTGATACTGATTGAGATCCAAGGATGATACGAAAGTTATGGAGATGACTGTTGCCAACTTGAGAAGTTAATGTAGTTGCTGGGATTATACTTTCAACAATCCTCGACCCACATGGAAGTTTTGGGGAGATTCGAGTTAAACAAAGGGGTGGAGTGTAATGTGTAGCAACAATGTAGATTAGGGTTGTATAGTATGAGATGGACGAATGTATATGGAATTGGGGGAAGCCTCTAAAAATTTAGGTGTATGAAAAAAATAGAGGGTGTGTGGAGATCAAAACTTGACCCATTAGGAGACTAATATGTGCTTAGGTAGTGGTAATAGTGAAGGGAAGGGAATAGGAGTGAAGGCAGAAACTGCACAACTATCCAAGCACAGACGATGGAAGGGCGTGTTCAATAAGAGTCTCAATAGAGAAAACAAGGAAATACTAGTATTCTCAATCGATTATTAAATATTATTCTTTCTAGAATTTTTTGAGAAAGAGGGGTCTTGATTTTAGGAGTGGAGAGATTTAACTAGTGATCATTTTGCAGCCTCTTCCGATTTGTGAAGGACCAAGGTCAGTTAATCAACTTCAAGGACTTGAGTTTTGAATCAATTATATTGGGTTTATTCTTATGTAGATTTTTTTTATTTAAGTAATTTAACTTGTTAATCTTTAAATGGGTTTGAAATGTTGATGTTTGATGTCCTAATGATAATGTGTCTTTTATGACAATAACTAGGATCAAAGCCTGACTATATTTATTTTTTAAATTAGCAATAGAAATGTATTAAATTTGATGTGAAAATAACTATTGTGATACTCCTATGAGAAGAAAATAAATACTCAATGTATGGTTTGTTTATATGACATCGAATCTCCTATATAAATAATTGGTGTGTTGTAGCAGTGCGTTGACAATTTTCTGTCAGGTTAGTCTTGTTGTGTGGTAGAGACTCATATAAGCAATTGATACAATCTTGTTAAAAATATTTGATTTTCAATTCAAACATTATGCAAGTGAAAGTTTCATCATTTCCTTATAGTTGCACATAAATTTTCTTATGATTATTTATTGATTTTGTTTGGACCAAAGACAAATTTTCAATTTATATATGCTCTTCTATGTGTGGTGGTAATAAAAAGGAAATTGAGATTAAAGAATAAGATTGTCTATAAAGTGAAAAGAAGTTTCTAGAAGAACTAGTATCTTCTAGTTCAAAGCTAGAACCTTCTAGAAACTAGAAGCAAGTGGAAGCTATTCAAGGAAAAAATATCCCAATTTTAGAGTTCTCTAGATTATTAGAAGTTTCTAGATCTTAGAGGCACCAAGTATAAATATGTGTATGCAAGTATGAGTATTTGTATATATGTAGATATGTATATGTATATATCTTTTTGTCATTTCATTAAATTATTATTTTATAAATATTAAAAACTTAGAGGATAATGGTATGCAACATTTAATTACATTAAGAGATAACATAGAAGCTCCATGTTTGATGTAGAATAGGTTTATAAATCATGTATTTACATACATACATACATGTAGATACATATGTATACATATATTGTATATATATGTAGGTATGCATATATATATGCATATATGATTTTTTCATTCCATTATATTATTGTTTTCTAAATATTAAAAGTAGATGATAATGGTATGCAAGAATTGTTTGTGCCTTTCAAAACCAAAAAATATACCTTTCCACCCATAAACACTCTCAAGAATTTGTAATCTTTTCCTCATCCAAATCACTTCAAACATTAACATGACATTCTTAACACTAACTCAAGCTATGCTCAAAATTGAAAAGATAATTTCAAATTATGGTGAAATGAAATAAATTTCTATACCATAAATTGGTAACTATAAACTAATAAAAACTAAATAACTAAACTAAGATCACTTTTCTAAAATGATGCAAGATTATGTCACACTGCCTAGGGATGCTCCTACATAAATGCCAAGAATAATATGTAAAGATCACTAGATGCATTGAGTAGTAGACTAAACTATAGACTAGAGCCCTCCCATTAAAGAAATAAGACCAAAACTATACTCATCAAACAAACTGGTTTCCTACAAAATAACCACATTTTAAGGGGTCCTAATACAATATCTTAAGGGGATCAAAGAAGTTCTTAAAATTTGATGAAATTGCCTAAGGCAACCAAATTTAGCAATAATATACATGATATTTAATTAAAAACCAACCTGGTTTCCTACAAAGTAACCACATCTGTAAGGGAAGATATGAGGAAGTTAAAAACCACCTTCCTCTTGTTAGGGATTTTTAAGGCCTCAAACATTTCAAGATATTTGTTGCTTATTAATTTTCACATACAAAGGTTTACATTTTTCAAAAGATCTTTGACTTATTCTAATATTATCAGGAACACTGAATCACCACAAAATTTTCTATAATATTCAGTTTGAGTTGTGTCTAATAGGTGTTTTGGATGATGATCATGAACTTTGGACCCCACTCTTAATTTTAAAACATCTCTAGCATTAGATGATACCCTAGTATTGTCATGCCAATAATTTTCAATCGATTTGATTTCAATATTCAATTTCATGTCAAACCTCAAGAGTCGACCACTAAAACTCCAATGTTGGTTGATTGGATCATTTTCTATACTTTATCTTCTCTTTTTTCACTCTTACTAATGTTTTAGGATGTGTTTTTATAATTTCACTAATATTACTTAACATTCTTTTATTCAAAGTTGTTTTATTAATTATAGCAGTTGTTATAGCTTGTCCTACTACATTCTTATCTTTAGATCGACTATTCTTTCCAATAGACTCAATGGTACTAGCAACAATAGACATAACATATTTTAGTGATTGGTCTTTTCTTCTTTGTTTAACAAAAATGCCTAACTTTTTCATTACTTTTCTTGTTTTCCACATTCTCGTCAATTGTATCATTAGTTGAAATTGAAATTATAGTTTTTTACAATAAAAAATTCTTTGTATAATCTATTGGCATCTGTTCATATTTGTCTTCAAGAAATCTTACCATGAAGATTATCCAAAACATCTCTTTCAAATTTTTTTAAAATATTTTCATTTTCAACATCACATCCTAGATTTTCATTTCAACTTCAACTTCAAAACAATTTTTATTTTCATCTTCATTTTCATCAACAAAATGAACATAATTCCATTAAAAAACTATTCCAATGATGCCTCATTTCAAAAATCAAATTCAAATTGCAAGTTCAAGACCCTATAAAGACAAAAATCGATAGAAAATAGGTGAAATTGTCGTTGTTAGCCTACACTATCAAGTTGCAGAATTGACAGTAATATTTTACCAATAAAAATTTAAAAAATGATAAAAAAAGAAACGAGATCGTGTTTATAAAATGGGATCTTGTTTCTTTTTTCAACGGTTAAAATAATAAATAAAGGAAATGAGATCTCGTTTACAAAACACGATCTTGTTTTGTAAACGGGGTCCCATTTCTTAAAATTTGAATTTTTGGTTGGGTTTTTGCCTTGTTTTTGGGTTCAGGAAAAGGCTTCGGGACTTGAACCTAAGCTTTGGACCTGATTTGACTTGCAACTTGAAAGTCATGTCAATGTCACAAGAAAATAGTGACTTTGGACATATGTCTGAAGACCTTTTTTGTAGATTTTTTTGACAAAATTAAAATCCATTATAGATTCGAGATAGTGTAGATTCCAAATATGTAATTTTTTTATAATTGGATTTTTTTTTCTATTTTTCAATTAATTTCTGATAAAACTTGTCCATAAACTTGAAATATCAATTTTTTTTTAGTATTTTAATGATTTTTTATTAAAATAGTTTTTCGTAAAATGAATTGCATGAAAACGTACTTTAGAAAATTCTTTTCAATTTGAAAAAAAATCAAAAAATGATAAGTGTAGGTCATCTTATGCGTGACATACATGATTTTTCAAAACAACAATATGACCAATAAAAAATTAACAAAAAAAAAAATTGAATAAAAAATTACAAAAAATATTGAAACGTGCTTCAAATGAGTTATAAATATTTTCCCAAAAGGATTTAGAAAAATACGATTATTTAGGTCAAAATATGGATGACATACATGTGCATGGTATGGTAAAAAAAGCGACTTTTAAACAATGGTTTTTAAAAACGCCTATTGAAAATCATTTTTTATCATTTGGGTATTAAAATAAATTGCATATTTGGAAATTAGACTTTCAGTACTACATTTTATGATGAATGACTTTTTTTAAGAATCCATCTCTAAGTGCTTCAAATTTTAAATTCAAACGTGATTTTTTTAAAAAACTAGGGAAAACACGTCCACTTTTAGGCCAAAAAGTGGACTCAACTTCTTGCTGACACCCTGTTTATTAAGGATTTTTATCAAACCCTCTACCAGAAGAATAAATGAATAAGGGGAGAGGGAAACACCTTGTCACAACTCTCTAGAAGTTGAAAAATAGAAGGTGGTTCAATTTATAAATTATTCATCATCCCTGGGGGCATAGCTCATGGAGGCCAAGACCTTCGTTGAGCCATGTAATTATTGTTGTGTACTAGATGGTGACTCGAAATCAAACTCAACGATTATGGGTTTAATTACACACTTCTCAAGATCGGGTTCAACTAGTTCCTTTTTCGATGATTTGTTCACAACTAGTGGCTTTAATCCTTTTATGGGGTTTTCATGTTTTTCTGAGCTAGTTCCTACACTTTGTTTGAAAAATCTACCTTTGTCATCCCTAGCACAACTCATGCATGTATATGTACTAATACAACATAAACCAAGGGTAATTGCCTAGACAAGGTTGACAATTGTGCAAAATTTCTCCTTGATGCACACATCCTAACTTAACTTAGATTAATAGGCCTTTAAATCCTTCCCCCAACAACAACACCAAAATGTTGGGAAAAAACTAAGAAGACTAGATTCTAGGATTATAGCTTCAATTTAAGATGAAACTTCAGTTTGTACCTATGTCAATCTGGGGCGTAGAACTTGTGAAAGGCGTCGTAACTATATGTCTAAGGGCTGAAAGAAACAAGTTTAAGTAAGAATGAAATGCATCTAAAACTCCCAAAAATTATATAAAATAAAAACTAATTATTAATATTGTTTTGTTTATGTGACAAGAGTTGCTACATGAATAGAGCTAAATGAACTATTATAGAGCGACAAAAACATATCAAGACTGCTTTGTATATAACAACGAATTAAATTTCACACAACATATTGTACTTTACTTAGTAGAGGAAACTTGAGAATATCCTAACTTTCTACACAAGAACATATTGTACTTTACTTAGCAGAGGAAACTTAAGAATATCCTAACTTTCTACACTTTCATATTATTACACTACCAATTCAATTGATAAAATATAAACAGCATAAAACTGTTTCATAATGGTAATCTAGTGAAATCTTTCAACATTATTGATAAATGAATGAAATAGAAAATATCATAACAACACTCATAAAAATTTAAACAAACTATTACTATCAACAATATTCTAACCACACTGTTAACAAAATGAAATGCAGAAATAAAATTTCACCAAGCTTCCTCCTAGTTGTGATGTGAATTGAAATGTTTATAACAATATATGAATTCTTAGTAATCTAGTAATTTTATGCAAACCAAAATGGATTATTTATTATATTCATCCCACAATAATACACGTATATATAGAGCTTGGATAATCGATATTAGTTGTGTGGCCTACGACCCATAACTTTGATATAAGTCTTGGTGAATAACAACCGATAAAAACAAACAAACTTATTTAACAATATCTGAAATTATTACAATCTATAGTTTGGCTGCTAGCCACAGATCTAAAACAATATTTAAGATGTCTTCAAAAAAAAATATTAGGTAGTGAAGGATCCTCAACTATCTTCTTCACTCAAGGTCCATGCCTTTCCCATGAGATCAAAATAGATTCTTTGCATTTAGTTTAATCCTATAATTTAATACCAAATATAGATTAATTCCCCTACAAATTTAGCAATACATATTGTCTTTTTATCCTTTCAACATAGTAAATAATTCTCATTTCCTTATGATAATTAATGATAAAAAGGATTAAAGGAAAGATATTTAGAAAGAGACATAAGAAAGACATAGCACTCAAACTAGGCTCAATTTTTCCCTCATCAAATACTTTATTACATCACATCAAGAAACGAAAGAATGGATTCATTGAACCTTATAATAGATCTTGTATTTATTTTCTATGATTACTTATGACTTTTAGAATGACAATATTCCCACCACCATGAAGTATGAATTTCAAGGAGTCATAAAACCACTCAAGATTGCTTCAACAATATAAGATATCACAATATACTGGTTTAGGCCATTTAATTTTTCATCTCCTTAATCAAGAATTAGCATCTCCTTGATCAAGAATCATAGAAAACTTAGGATTAGTACAAATTATATTTTTTCCATTTATAATGCAGAGTCTAGAGTTAACTTGGGAATATGCATAGACACATGACCCTATCTCAAGAACCTTTAGATGTATAGATGGAAAAAATATTTTGGATATTTTCCCATTGATGGCATATCATGGCTTCTTCCTCTTGCTCAATTCTCAAGTAACAAAAATGATAGAAGAACAATCAATCGAATCATTCTAAAAGGATGAAGCATATAACATGAGCCATTTAAATAGAAAGTGGCTATTCAAAATAATAAAGGCTATCACCAAGATCCCCAAGAATCTAACTAGGTTAGATTTCCAACAAGTTGGAGATATAATCACTTTGCTAAATAGAGCTATGGGAAAGGATGATTCTAGCCTTTATCATTCTTGGATGTTTTATTTTGTGAGAACTATTTTCCAAGAAAATAAATATATTAACTAGGAAGAACTAGTAAATGACAAAATATATGCCCAATAGACAATATTCACTACTACCAAAAGAGTCACCTTGACATTTTATGTCATCTACTTGTTAGGAAAATAAGTGGTCTTCCCAAGCTTAATTATAAAAGGGATACTCAAAGAAAGTGATGAGAAAAGAAAGGGATGGTAATATTATCTATAGTTTGAATGTATAAAGAAGCCCAAAAGTATTATAAGAGGGTGAATGATGCATTTTATTCCCAATAATTTTCAAACACTTTGGAGACCAAAAAGTTAGACTCGCTTCAAAAGTGAAGCAACTTATACAAGGTTGGGGCCATTGATTTATCTAATTCTAGAAGTCTAAATATATTAGACTAATAGGTCTTACTAAGGGCCCTTCATTTTACCTAGGTTTTGTAGCTACAGGGAAAATCTGTTAAAATTCTTTAGACAAATAGTATAAATGCACAATTTTTTTGAGAAACATAGATTAGGAATGCAATTCTCATTTACTTTAGGAGCCTTTACTTGTGCCATTGTAGTTTGTGCAAGGGATTCAAGATTAATCATCGATTTATATGAACTTGAAAATGTGAAAATCAAGAGAAATTTATGATCTAGAGAGGAGAATAGAGAGACTATTAGGATCCACCCATCAACATGGACCTGATTTGGTAGATTTATGGGCTTACTATCAAGATGATAGTGTTATGAGAAAAAGAGGACTTTACAAGTTAAAATTGAAGTAAATGAGAGAATTTAAGATAGGAAAAAATTCCTTTAGATCTTACAAATAATAAAAATATGTTGAATCTTGTTTATAATCTTTAAAATATAGAAAATTATCCTCTCCTAGTTATAAACTAGGCATCAAAAGAAGACTATCTATAAAGGAGATAAGAAAAGGGGTTGACAATTTCAATTTATCCTAGTCAAAGGACAAGCTAGAGCAATCCAAGAAAGGGAAATAAAAGAAAATAAAGAGATAATATGAATCTTCTTCTACCACTAAGGTGAAAGGAAATTTATAGCCATATAAAACTATTTCCAAATAACCCCAAGAGAGGAAAGAAGTTGTGGCCTTTTGAAGAAGTAATTGAAATGTGCAAGTGGAGGAAATAATTAAGAAGCATGAAGAAGAGAAGAATATTTTGATGTAGAATGAAGTCTCTCTAAGATGGAGAGTTCCATTGAGAATCTTGCTCAATCCTTGGAGAGAATGAGAAGCCTTATGCAAGTCTTTCTAGCAAGATTGGACAAATATTTTAATGAAGGAGAAGACAAGCCAAAGGTGAAGAGTGTTGGAATCAAGGAACACAATTTTGTCGGATGCTTTGTTCTAGCTTGACAGTTAATTACAAAACTTTGATCTGACTTCAAGTATGATCAAATGATGACGTGTGGATCAGATCATTGATTAGGGTTGTCATCGATGACAACACCAAATGTCATTTTTAGTGTCTCTTGCCAACAATCTCCCCCTTTGGCATTGATGGCAAAACTTATTGAAAAATGAATAAGTGTCGGATCAGTACCAACATGAATTACACTGCCAACCTTCAAAATTTCAAAAACACAACTCCCCCTGAGATGATTAAGGTATTTTTCACTATCCCATTCTCCCCCTTTGACATCAATGGCAAAGGTAGGAATCTGCATACAAAAAATCAAACAAAAACTACTATGAACAAATTGTATGTGTACAAACAGGTTTCTACAACTTACATAAGCTTGAATAGATCTGAAAAATTATTCTTCAACAAGCTCAAACTCGTGTCCCAACCCTTCTTGAGACTCTACAAGATAGTCATGTGCCCACAAAAGAAGTAGGATTGCATTTCTACAGATTCAAGGTACTGAATCATGAAGGTTGGTAGTGTAATTCATGTTGGTACCGGTCCGACACTTAGTCATTTTTTACTAAGTGTTTCCATTAATGACAACACCAAATGACATTGGTAGTGTCTCTTGCCAACAAAGAGGTGTCTCCCAAATAATCCAGTAATCAAATAAAAGGCTAAATTTGAGATATTATTGTTTAAAGGCAATGTAGATGTAGAAAATTTGGTAATTGGTTAACTCAAGATATATTTTAGCACATATATTTGAAATTTTGAACAGAAGATCTCTTTTTATATACTAAATTTGGCAAAGTGTTCCTTAAATTGGTTTTAAACTATCTTGTCTTTCATGGATTAAAAATAGACTTCAATAAATTACCAGGAGCATTTTAACTAATTAACTAAGAAATATTTCCAACCAATATTTTATAAGGAAAAAAATAGTATAATGATAATGTATTAAGCAAAAAGAAGGTGAACATGTACAATAATAGACTAGTAAATCTAGAAATAGTTATACAAATTGCTTAATGTTAAAATATTAATGAAGTACATAGGAGGTTTGCATAATCTTTTCTATAGCTCTATGCTGCTCTCTAAGATGGTTTACACAATAGCTTTCCATTAAGTTTTTGCCTCTAATCCTTGTGGCACAACACTCATGACTAGTAGATATTACCAATGGCTGTTAATTTTCCCACCTCTTCTAAAAACCATTTCCTCCATATTCTAGGAAGCTTCATGATGTGCAATGAATTTTTTTCCCTTGACTGAGAATGTTGAATTTACATGGTGGTTTTATACAATCAATCAACAATTTTGTGACTTGCGTGAATATTTTGACAAATAGGAGGCATATTCCAATGATGAATTTGTTGACATCAACATGAAATCATTGTGATTTAAACACTATATGACCCAACAACCCCCAATCCTAGTTTTTGTGCCCTAACGAAATATTTTTTCCTTGTTTGTCATAACTTAGGCACATTATTTTTAAAATTAGAAAACAAGAAAAAATTTAAAGGTGAGTGCAAGGCTCTCTAAAATTTGAATGGCCATACTCCATTGCAACTCCATTGAGCTTATGTATTCACTGAAAGAGCTCAAATTGGTATTCTTCATCATTGTTGGTCCAATTTGCTTCTTGGTTTCCTTCTTTTCCCTGATTTTTGGCTCTTGAATTCATTCATGATTTCTTGATTATTGGGTTTTTTAATTGGATTTATCTTATTGATGTTTTTTATTCATGGTGGGGAGGGTGGTCAGGTCAATTTTCTTATGTTAGATGATTGCTTATAAAAAATATTTTTCTTAGTTTGAATTTAATTTTTATTCATTTTTATCATTGGGTGATTCCTGCCACACTCATAGTTTTTGTGAATCCCCCAAGAGTCTTAGATTGAACCTTTAATGTGGCATGTGTGAAAGGAAAGTTGTGAGGGAGTTTATTTCTAATTCATTTGTTTCTATCCTTAAGCTTTCCAATTGGAAAATGATGGAAGTGAAAGTTACTGAGGTGGCAGTGGATAGTAATGTGGAAGTTAATGCTCAAACATTGCCTATTGATATTAGCAATTGTAATGGCATAATTTTGTACCTAGGCAAATTTCCCATTAACTTTCCCTCATTTTAGGCTTACAAGTCCGATAATGTAAATACCCACCGCTTTTATCCCGCTTTATTTGTGTGTCCCTCTCGTTTTGTGTTGGTGAGGGAATTTTTATTAGGGACACACATGTCGCACTATCGTCCTAACAAGATTCTTGTGTCAGGAAGCAACAAAAACATTATGATTCGTTTCCACCTACGGATGTAACTTTCCCTGCCAAATATTGACTGATAGGAAATGAGTATTTGCCTCCATTTTACCATTTCAAACTTCTATCAACTTCATTATTTTATTCTCAAGCGATTGGATTAATTTCTTCACTCTCTTCATTCATTCTTGCAACATTCTTGATCATTCTAGCACTTTTCTTAGCTTCTCTATCACTCTTTCTTGATGTTATCAGCTTTCTACTTGGTTTCTACAACTTCTTCTCATTCCAATGCCATTGCCATTGCAGGTTCACGAAGCTCTACCTCCTTAGCATGGTGATATTACTCTCATTCTTCCTCTATCGGTCTTGAGAGCTTGTAGAAGGGAAGGTGATATTGTGTCTATTTGTTACTTTCTTATTTGCATTATCGTTCTTGTAGAGTAGCATCTAGGTTTTCATTTCTCTCTACTTCATTGTGTCTTTTCTATCTCCTTCTTTATCGCTTTTCTATACTATCAATTTCTATTGGTTGTCCATGGAGCTGGGAACACCAAAATAGGGACTTGACTGAGGCAAGTTCTAAACACAACCCCAACATTTTTCCTATCATTGTGTGTAGGGGTTGTTCATTTTCTTGGAGCTAGTTGGTGAGCTAGACCTTGAGTAAGTTGGCATTATTCTTCTTTCTTTGTTATTTATCTATTAGAGTAGATTTTATAGTATTCTTCTTATTGTACTTCACATTTCCTTTACTTTTTATCAAGTTATAAAATTATAATATTCAGGTCATTAGTAGACTCTATGAGTCTCTAGTTGTTACTTGACCCTCTATTCGTATAGGATGCTAGTGTGTCTCTGAGACTCTAGATTGGCATGTTGAAGTCCAAATATCACGATGCCATCCCTTGACAACGAGCTCTTTGGTTCGAAATATGAGATGTGTGTAGTTTTCTCACCTGTTTCTTGAAAAACACCTATCATAATCTGAAGGGAAACATAGTCCTATTTTCTCCTCTTTTTCATCCTTTCCTTTCTTCTTTAGCTTATTAGGTAGTTTGAGGTAGTTTAGGGCAGTTCATTCCCTTAGGCTCTTTCGTGACCTGAGAGCCTTGGGGGTGAAGAATCCCCCTTCTCTAGATTTTTGGTGAACCCAATGTGAATGTCCTTATTTTTGTTTCTTTATATCAGAAATCTTTCTATTGTTTCTTAGGTGTGTCATAGATTCATACGTCATAAGGTATTTATCTTTGTGAACCAATATATGACCTCTGAACATGTAGCTAGAAAGAGTCCTTGGCATACGAGAATAAAATATAGGTAGGTCACTGTCTACAAATTTAGCTACACAATCTTCTACATCTTCTCAGCTAGTTCCATCTGAGTACATGAACATGGTCTTGTTCATGTGTATCCCTCCTATTGAGAATTCAAGTGCATTTCCTAATATAACTTTCACCTTACATGATGAGCCACTAAATAAGGAGCCTTCCCCATCATACATTCCTTCCTAGATTAATGGTATCGTCATAATTGGCATCTTGGTTGATCTAATGAGTTAGGTAAATTTGATAATAAAGGAAACTCTATTCATAAATATCTTACATAAGGAGATATACGAAGAGTCACAAACCACTCTCCATACCCACAATGGACTCTCTATTGCCCCTATAGGTATCATTTCTTTATCAATCTTGGTAGTACCCAAGACTATTGATGTGCCATTTGTTGTGATACCAGAGTCCAACCTATTCAGAGTTAGGCTAGGCATCCCGTGGATAGCCTCTATGAACGATGTAGCCTATGTAGTCCATAAATGCTTAAAGATCCCCCACATAGGCGTTGTGCACATGATGCATGAGACTACCTACAAACCACTAATGTCACATGGGGGCATCTCTTTGGATCACTTCTTCCCTAACCTGGTTGGACCTCTCCCTCTAAGGGGAGAATTTTTATATAAATTTTATGTTAAATAGAAGACTAGGGGCTCAACGTCGAAGGTTATTTGTCCTATCTCTCCCTATTTTTTCCCGTAAAGGCCTCTATGATAGTGCATAAATAAGTTATTTCTTAGGCCCTGTCAAAAGGGAAGGGAAAGCTTACTCATTCTCTAGAGCCTTCTCCTTCTGCATCTAGTCCTCCACCTGCTTCTACTTCTCATCCCATGGTGGAATCCTTAGTTCCCATTCCTATGTATCACATGGGAAATGTGATGGTTCTTGTGTGGTAGAAAGTTAAACATCAGATTTTTTAGTTTCTTGTTCTACCCACGGTTCCTCAACCCATTGTCCATGGAAAGGGGAAGCCTTCCTATGGGGTTTTTCTTGTGTCTTGGCCTCTATGGCCTCTATGGCCTCTATGGCCCCTATTGTTCCTTCACTTTCTCCTCAAGCAATGAATGGGAAGAGGCTCTCCACTGAGGCTCTTGAGGTTTCTTCTCCACCTGTTGTCATTTTTTCTTTTGTGCCTCCTCCTCCTACTCCTACTTAGGAGACCACCCTTCCACTAGAAACGGTTGTGAAGGAGGCTCCTATAGTTGACCAAAAATCCTTGACCTCTTCTTAGGTTGCATCCTCCAATGGTCATAACTAACATAATTGACTTGTGTATAAGTGCAAGCGCACATGGAAGGCTCTAGCTATGGAGCACATCGCTTCATAAAAGATGGAGGGGGAGCCAATTGCATCTATTTCTACATCTTTTGTTGCTTTGCTTCCTTCTATTATTCATGCTTCAGTTCCCATCACTTTTGTCTTGCTTTAGGCTCTCTGACAAGTCCTAATGACACTCACCCCAAAAGGGTGCAAGTCTTCATCACTCCCTCCATGGAGCCTTCTCTTTTGATGTCCCTCCTAGACATCCCTCCTTTCTCGCAACCCTTTGATATGCCTCATACAAAGGTGGTGTCTTATGTGGTTGCCTCTAGCTTATCCTCTTCTTTTGCTTCTTTTGTGGAGATTCAACATCCTCTGCTGAAGCACAATTTGGAGATGACCTGACCATGGGTGGAGGTCGGAAGAAGGGTTTGCCTTCTTCAAAAGCTATTTTTGTCTTGGCTTGCATCATCCTTGTGATGGAGGTGGCCCTTGCATCCCCAAAATTTGTCACTGCCCCTTTTGATGAGTTTGGTGGTGACTCTTGGGTGCCTTGTCCTTCTCCCACCCAGTTGCAACAAGGAACTCCTAGAAAGTGCATGTTTAATTCGATGGATGATATTTTGGCTTTGTCATTGATTTTCGCAAAATTGATGACCTTGGCTTAAAAAGAGCTCGGTGAAGAAGACCTTGAGGGGCCTTCTTCCTTGGCCCTTGTTGCAGGAAAGTTAGAGGGTGTTGCCCTTGCAGGCTCGTCCGCCCTCCCCTTACAATGATCTAGATTGGGAGCAAGATGACGTGTTGGTCAATGAGGACTAGGGTGGTGCCTCTTCTTTATATGTAGATTATATTTGTTATATTTCCCTATGCTTGTATTTTATGTTTGTGACCCTACCTAGAGGACCCTTGGTGCCTTATAGGTACTTAGATAAAAGCACAAAAATCTATCACACATTTCTCCTATTTGTGTCATCATTCTTCTATGCATCATAATATTTATTTTCAATATTGGGTACGGTGCAAAGTGTTGGGGGCATTTAGGCCTTCTTCCATGTTGACCCATTTTTTTTTTACTTTGTCTTCATGTGCTCTTCTTCATGTTCTGAGAACTTTGGGGATTGATGAGTGTTAATACGTATACCTTATTATATCTATCTATTTGTATCTATGGACAATTCTAACCCCAAATTCTAAGATCCCCTTGTCTCTTGATTTCTTTGTCTCTTCTTGTCTACTTCTTGATGTTTTGGTTCTTATGTGTTGTCCCTCGCATCTGTGACGACAAACCATGAATACATATCATGATATGTTTTGTGCCACAACATCTATGCCTCTCCTTTCTCTCCTTAGGATGCCATGTGATCCTTTGTGTAGCACACACCATCCTAAGGGGGGCTACCATGGTTTTCTAATTTTCAATAGAGTGAATTATTTCAAAAGGACTCCTTGGTGAAAAATTTATTTATAATGAATTCCTTGACAAAAGAATCCCTTATTGAAAATCTCCCATTTTCCAAAATGTTGCATTCTCTCAAAAGGGATTCCTTGATGAAATTTTCTTTCAAAAAGGATTTTGTAGCGAAAGAGCCTGAAAGTTTTCCTTTGAAAAAGGAGCATTCTTTCCACTAGATTCCTTGACAAGAGATCTTTCAAAAGGATTCCTTGAGGATGGAATAATAACTTATAAAAAATGTCGTGTCTTTCAAAAAGCACATTCCTTCAAAAGGGCCCCTTGGTGTCTTGATGTCTAGAAGGGTTCACTACCGAAAGAACCCCTTTTGAAAGCCTTCTCAAAATAATTCTTTGGTGTCTTGCAATTTGTGTCTACTATTTGATATTTGATGTTACGTGTCTTGGTGTCAAACATCTTATATCTTGGCATCTAGCTTGGGGACAACGTAACTAGACCCACCTTTTTTGTGACTGTCCTATAACATAGTTTGCAGCAACCATAGGCTTATCTATCTTATCGATGTCTTTTTTGTGTCTTATCTAATGAAATTTTGTTTTATCATGCCATATTGTGTCCTCTTATGCCTTAGGTATGTGTGTCAAGGTATGTTGGGTTAAAGATCTGCTTCCTCAATGTTATCATTATATTATCTTCAACCTTTTTCTAATTTAGCTCTCATATGCATTGCCATATATGCTTGCTAAAGTGGGGGCAAAATGTAATGCCATGAATTTGCACCTAGATAAATTTCTAATTAATTTACCCTCATAGATGAATGTAATGCCATGAATTTGCACCTAGATAAATTTCTAATTTGCCATTCGTAGATGAATGTGCAGACGTGTGTGTGCCATGTTGTCATCCTAACAAGACTATTGCATCAAGAAGCAATAGGAATGTTACGATTCCTTACCACCTACGAATGTAATGTTCCCTATCGAATCTTAACTGACAAGAAACAACTATTTGCCTCCATTTTTCCCATTTTGAACTTCTATCAAATTCATTCTTTCATTCTCAAGCGATTGGATTCATTCCTTCACTCTCTCCATTCATTCTTGCAACATTCTTTATCATTCTAACTCTTCTCTCAACTTCTTTATCACTCTTTCTTGTTTCTATAAGCTTTCTACTTGGTTTCTACAACTTCTTCTCATTCTAGTGCCATTGCCATTATAGGTTCACGAAGCTCTACCTCCTTGGCATGACGATATTTCTCTCATTCTTCCTCTATTGGCCTTGAGTGCTTGTAGAAGGGAAGGTGATATTGTGTATATTTGTTACTTTCTTATTTGCATTAGCATTCTTGTAGAGTAGCATCCAAGTTGCCATTGCTCTCCACTTCATTGTGTCTTTTTTATCTCCTTCTTTATCTCTTTTCTACACTATCATTGTCTATTGTCTATCTGTGGAGGTGAGAACATCGAAATGGGGACTTGACTGAGGCAAGTTCCAAACATAGCCCCAAAAATTTTCCTGTCACTGTGTGTGTAGGGGTTGTTCGTTTGCTTGGAGCTAGCTGGTGAACTAGACCTTGAGTAAGTTGGCATTCTTTTTCTTTCTTAGTCATTTTTCTATTAGAGTAGATTTTATAGTATTCTTCTTATTGTTCTTCACATTTCCTTTACTTTTGTATCAAATTACAAAACTGTAATGTTTGGGTCATCAGTAGACTCTATGAGTCTTTGGTTGTTACTTGACCCTCTATCTGTACAAGATGCCAGTGCTTCTCTGAGACTCTAGTGTGGCACGTTGAATTCCAAATCTTGCACTATCGTCCCCTAATAGAGATTTTTTTGGTTCACAATACAAGACCTGTGCAGTCTGCTCACCTATTTCCTGAAAACACCTATCAAAATCTGAAGGGAAACTGAGTCCTTTTTTCTCCTCCTTTTCATCTTGTCCTTTCTTCTTTAACTTATTAGGTAGTTTGAGGTAGTCTAGGGAACTTCATTCCCTTAGGCTCTTATGTGACCTGAGAGCCTTGGGGGTGGTGAATCCCCCTTCTCTACAACAAGAATGAAATCCCTATAGAACATTCAATATATTCTTACAAAGAAGTCTTAAATGGTAAAACTCTTAGTGAGGCTCTTTCTACTTCTGCAACATTTAAGGTGGCTAATGGTAGATCAATGGGGCCCCAAACATACATAATTGGAGTAGGAGGCCTTGTCGATGGAGGTGACAACATAAATGGAGAAAATAATAAGTATTATGATAACCCTCAAACCCTTTTTGTTACTCCAAATGTAGATTTGATTCAAGATTTGAAATTTAAGGAAGGTAGAATTAAAAATATTTGTATTTTATTTGTCTATATGGATTTGAATCTACTACAAGAAAATGATGTTTTTTAATGATTGGATAGCTAATGTCCGGGGAAAAAAATTGGGGATTCATGTGGCATTCTATAGGATGGTTTACAAGGGCCTCTTCATGACGTTCTTTAAAAATCATGGGATGTAAGATAGAGTTATTAAAAATAAAATTGGAACTTGGGAAGCTCAATGTTCCAAGTGGTTCCTCGGGAATTGGAGGAAAAAGTTGAAGATGTTATAACCAATTCATTCCCAAGATTCAGAAGGCTATAGAGAAGGATAAACCAAAGAGAGAGATCCAAGGGATAGATTCCCACTAATGGTCCTAGATATGGAACCAAATCTAACTGAACCTCCAATAAGAATATATGATTGAGAAAAATGTGAATACAATAGCAATGTAAGATGTTGTTGGGAATAGTTAATGTAACTAGGACTATTTTCTCTTTTTCAATAATCATGGTCGGTTACTAGTACTTTTGGTTTATATATGTAGTAAGCATGGTCTAAATCTTGTACCTACAATGCTTATTCTCCTTATATTGTAAAAACTCTATTTTGTATTTGATCATTAATAAAAAAAAATGACAACCGAGATATTGTCAAAAAGTTGATTTGCAAGCATGTTCTAGTGGTATTTTTCTCAGTTTTTTTGCTAGTACATTTCATTGCATATCAAAGTCAAATCTTCATTTTTGGCTCTTGAGCTTATAATTTTTTCTTGGATCTCCAATTTTTACGATTCTTGTGGCATTAGAAAAGTATTTTAGAGATTTTCATAGCTATCCATGCATTTGTTTCTGTAATTTTCTCCATGAACATTTTATTCATTTTCTCCTTATTTCGCATTCTAGTTTATTGCTTGGACATTTTGGTAACTAATTTTTTGGTATGAAGCGACATCATTTCAATTGGTCTATCTATATCTTTAGTATGTGTTCATTTTTTACGTTTTTAAGCATCTATTGAATACACTTTCATTTGTAAATGCACTAAGATAAAGTGTCACTATTGTACATGTATTTTGAAGATCTTGCACATTATATTGTGTCATTTTTTATATTTTCACTAACCTATAAGTGCCATGGGGGTTTGTTGTGTGTTTGTTATTTGCAATCACAACCTTGTTTACCTTCATGTGTGTCTTGTTTTTTACACCATTTTTAGTTGCAAGTATTATATTGTACACATTCTAATGATGTTTCTTCTTCTACTTTCATTATAATGTGACACTCAGTTTCAATGGATGTGTCACACCTCTCCCTTGTCAACATTATGGGTGGGGAATGGGTGGATGGGGGTGGGGGTGCAAGGTATCATACTATTGGTGCTAATTCTCCTTTGGTTTTAATTTGGAGTGAGCTATGTATCTAGTTTTTGTTCCTATATATTAGGTGGATGCATTGGCTAGTTATTCATGCATTTCAATGAGATGGAACACATACCATATAGACACTCTTGCATTCTTGTCTATGGAGGCAAAATTCTATCCTTAGTTCATCAATTTTATTTACACTATTGGAACCTATATTTTTAACTTTCTATATACTTTGCATTGGTTGAGTAGTGTCATTGGAGACACTCATGTAGATTGATATGCCACTTGTGTCTTCAACTATCAGATTGTTGCTTTAGTTAGCCATCTAATCCTTCATCGAGTAGTGTCATTGGGGTCATTACAAATTTTTCTTTTTGATCCTAATCTACATTTTCTTTCAAAGGAGGTTCTTCAGTTTCAACACTATAGCAATCATTTTTCAACAATTGCTTGCAATGTCTTCATGCTTCAGTGGTGTTCTTCATGTTCATTTTCAAGGCATTATTTTTGGACACTTCTTAGCTCTTCATATATTTTCTCTCCTTTTTGGGGGGATATTTATTGTATATGCAATGAAAGTTGTTCTTGTAGGGTCATCTTTCATTTCTTCACTTTTTCATGTCTTTCTATATTTTGGAGAGTTTTACCAATAAAGTTTTTGCTATTTTCTCTAGTTGTTAGAGATTATTTCATTTGTACATGGATGTCTCATCATGCCTTATTAGCAGGTCAAGGGCAGAAACAAAATATACCACTAAGTACCAGAAGAAGATTGTGGTACCGAGAGAAGACACTAGTCACTAATAGGAGTCATGTCCCTTCAAGGGAAAACATGTATATATGACATAAATAATAGATAGAGAGATAAAAATAAAATTAAAAGAAAGGATAACATACTACTAGAGCAGAGAAAAATTACACCACTACAGAAAGAGAAGCATTGGCAATGGTATACACTCTAAAAAAGTACTGAAATTATTTACTATCCACCCCTTTCACCTTCATAGATCATGAAACCCTTAAATACCTACTCAAAAAATTGGTAACTCATGGCCATATATCTAGATGGTTGTTACTATTCCAAGAATTTGATTTTAAAATAATGGTAAAACTCGAAAAGAGAAATCAAGGACCGGATTACCTATCACGGATTGAAACCGATGAAGAACCAAATGTATATGGAGAAAAGTTACTCGATACACACTTGTTCCACATTACAATAGTACCAAAAGAATTAGAAGATATTGTTATCTTGTTATCAACTAGAGAGTTCCCAAAAGACCTATCTCCATAAGATAAACAATCATTGGCATGGAGAGCAGAACCATATACCTTAATAGGAGAACTATACCATAGAGGGAAAGACGTCATCCTAAGAAGAGTTGTCTATAACCGGTACTAGCCCAAAATCCTTTTCAAAACTGGATGATGGATTTGATAGAACCAATTGATCCATCAACAAAACACTCAAAAGATCAATTTATTATAACCAGAATGGAGTATCTGATAAATGGGAAGAAGCATAACCAACCAGAGACTGTACCGTAAGAACTACCGGCAATTTTTTATATGAAAACATCATTACCAGATATTGATATCCCTTAAGCATAGTCAACGATTGGGACAAACAATTCATAAATAATATGATAAAAAAAGTTGCTACAAAATTTCATGATAACTCACAATAGAAGCTCTTCATACCATCTAAAAGAAAATGGGGCTAGTGAAGCCTTAAACAAAATAATTGGGAAAGCATTAACAAAAATGTGTGATGGAAACCAGATAGACTGTGATGTTAAGATATCGATAGTACTTTGGGCATACCTGACCTCCTACAAAAGGACTAGCAAATTCACACCATTTCAATTGGCATATGGCATGGATGTGACAATACCCATGCATTTCATAATCCCTAATATATGTACCACACTAACTTTGCGATTAGAATAAGATGAATCATTAATGAAAAGAACATAAGAATTCAAAAAACTAGATGAATTTTGTAAAATTGCTATGTATAACCAATAGTTGGAAGAACAAAGGCAAAAGGTGTGGCACGATATAAACTTACGGATAAAAAAATTTCAAATAGGGGACTTAGTGCTACTATATTACAACAAATTTAAGAAACAAGGGAAGTTAAAAGTTTGATGGTTAGGACCCTATTACATTCATCACATTCATGAATCAGGAGTGGTCAAACTCCGACAACTGGATGGGACACTTGTAGTAGGAAATGTTAATGGTGCACACTTACAACATTATTACCTACCACCAGAGAAAACACATTAAAACCACCAAATATACATTGTACCGTAGTCTTGAAATCACAAAAATTAAACATCAAACTACACATGGCATCCGTCAAATCAAACCAACAGCTCAAAAAACCCGCAAACCAAGCAAAGCATTAAAGACTTAGCTACCAACCGACTATGCTACAACTCATACCCCACTAACAAAAATTCTATAAAGACCCAAGTTCCTACTCCATCATTCACAACTACAATTGCGAGAAAAGTGTGCACTAAGCATGCACCAAGAAAGATAGAAAAATTTCATGGAAAGATCTTTGAAAAACTCACCTTGCACTAAAAAATGGTTTCTCCCACAATCATTCACATATCTAAGAATCTTAGACCAGCATTCAAACAGCTCTAGTTCAAAGCAATGATAACTGTCAAAGAGGGGACAATTTCAACAGTACCACACAATGTTGTCTACCTAGAAGATGTTAGAAAATACATCCACGAACCCATTGCAAAAATCAACCACACCAAGCTAGAAGACCTTCACGGTCAATTATTGGAGGATGAAAATAAAACCTATAAGCAGAATACATAGAGATTGGACGGAAGAGCCTACACATGTGGAAAGATTACCTGAACTTCTCTAATGAGGAGGGATCGGTTCGAATCATGCTAAGTTGAGTACATGATGACCATGTATTTAGACAAGCCACACAGAATCATGAAAGAGGGCATCCACGTTGTAATTGGGCTAAGAATGGTAGAAGGGATTTCGGCCAAAAAGGCCATTAAAAATAGTAAAGTAGAGAAGTTGACCAAAGCCATGTTTGACGGTAAGAGCCTAAGCCTACAGAAAATTACCAACCCTAGAGTCTGGTATGCAGAAATGGGCATAGTCTACAAAGTTTACTATTCCAAATGGGAAGACTTTACAACCGTCGCTATCGTCCACACCACATACCTGATGGTGGTTTAAGGCAAAGACTTTGATTTGTGCAAGGTTACGAGGGAACAACTATTGGAGAACCTGCATAAGATCAAGAATTCTAGGTACCACTTCGAGTATGAAACATTACTTATCTATCTATTGTTTTATTTTCTAGATGAATTACCCAACTTCAAGGGTAAGGTTTGGTAACTTGACTAGACCATAGCTTCCCAAACTAAGTACCATACCCATCAATTTGAGTATTTCCAAGCACAATAAGTAACATACTAAGGGTTTTTCAAAACCTTCCAAGAACAAATGCAATAAAGGGACCAAGTCCCCTATCTATTAGCAAAGCAATATGAAAATACTAAAACATTGTTGGTAGACAAATATTACACCTATATGGAGGTGGTTGAACCTCACACACTATGGATTCTTACACTACCATAAGAGGTCACCCCTCAAGAAATAGATTCCTACGTGACAACCTTGCTCCGGAACCCAAGGATCCCAACAGAAAGAGGTCCAGGTCTTACCAAGAAGTCATGGTCAAGAAGATTGGCAAGGAGACACAGGAGGACTTGGAGAAGAATTAAGAAAACTTCATAAGCAATGGGGCATGTTAGAAGGAGGATTGAAACCAACAACGACCACCTCAACACAATCAAAAACTTCTGATAGAAGAGCTACAAGATCACATACCACCCCATTGGGAACATCGAAGGACCTTCAACATCGTCACCGACAACCTCTCAACCAGGGAAACCACCATAAGCCCCAAAAAGAACCCAATAGGCAAGGAAAAAATAGAGGGCCCAAAGGAAGAAAGAGGATACAAAGGAAGCCAAGATAGAAGAGATCTTGGAGGAAGAAGAGGTTGATAAGCCTCTACAAAAAAAGCAACGAAAACAAAGGACTTCAAGTACTCCAACCAAATCGAAGCAACAAAAGAAAGGATAACAAGAGAAAACCCAGGAGCAACAATCTCTGGAACTCTCAGGTGAGCCAATCAATGTGCCCGAATGTTTAATTTCGTTGTTCATCATGGGATGCTATCATAGATCCTAAAAATGTATGAGGAGTATGATGAGGGAAATAAAGACAAAATAATTCAAAGCTTGGTAAGGTATGTAAATCACCTTAATAAAGGCCTCAAGAAGAATTTCCAGATGAAATTAAAATAGCAATAAGGGAAAAAAGAGTTAAGGCTCTAGCTCAGAATGAAGAATTGAAAGAAAAAACCATCTTGATGGTAAGCCCAAACATGATAGAAGTAAAGAAACAAGGTCTAGCACAAGCACAATCAAAAGAACTCTGAACTAAGCACTGAGTCAATAGACTCATGACAGGTGATCTGGTGGACACAAAAGATCTTTGAAAGGAGAAAGAGGAGGCTACCCAAAAGCTCTATGAGGAAATGACCAAGGACTCGAAGCAAGAGTAAGGTCTGACATAAAAAGATATTGTTCCTCAAAAAACTAAAGCTACAACAGAAGAGTGAATGGAGGAACCAAAAGGAAACACAAGCGGTTCTGGAGAAGAAATGAAAAATAATAAAGACAAATTTGGAGAAGTATCCACTCCTTCAAATACTATCTCAACCATCAAAAATATTCCAGTTCAACAATAGATCCAACTGGCATCACCTCCATAATTGCTCCAATTACCATTGGTGGGCTCCCAATTTAATTTATCCAAAATATCACCCATTCATAAGTTAAGATTTGGGGACATTTTCCACAACACCGCCAGAGAATAACCTCTCCAAGAACATGTGTAACAAACAATATAGTTGTAGGAGGGCATAAAGATGCTCCTGAAAGATATTCCTCATTTTTCCAAGGATTGATCCATCCCTTTACCACAAAAGCTACAACAATAGTGGTCAGATTACAAATGGAATTGACGTCCCAAAAGGACAATATAAGGAAGGAGGCCCAAGATGAACTTACTAAGAAGAACACCCAACAGTTCAATAAGAGTTGTGCTACTGCACACACTCAACTGGAGCAGCATATTAAAGAGAGTGAGGCCAACAATAAGGTAATTTGAATAATAGATTACTTTTGTTTACAGTAGCCCAACACAACAAGGAGCCTCTGGAACCAGATCACACAGACGAAGGATCAGATAACACAAATGAATTACAACCCCTTATAGGACCTGACCAGAGCAACAAGGGACAACATAGGTCATCTAAACATCTAGCTCCAACAAATCCATACCCAACAAGGGCTGGTCAAAGAGAAATTACAATAGCTAAGGGAGTCGGTCAATAACGAGGTGAGATTCCTCAAACTGATTTTGAAAGAAGCAAAGTGAATAACCGACAACATAACCATCCCAACCACTCTCCAGGAAGTAGAACACACATTAGCCCAAATACAAGCACAAGTAGGCACACTCCTACAAGCACATGCACGTTGGACTGCTAATTTTGCAAGAAGGAAGATAGAGGACAACATGTGTTGAGGACAAGACACCATTTTAAAAGAGGGGATGATGTTAGTAGGTCAAGGGAAAAAACACAATATACCACATAGTGCTGAAAGAAGACTAGGATACTAGGAAAAGACATTAGTCACTATTAGGAGTCATGTCCCTTCAAGGGAACACATGTATATATGTCATATGTAATAAATAAAGAGATAGAAATGTAATGATAAGAAATGATAACATACTACCCAAGCAGAGACTAGACCTACCTTTCTGTATCTACTATAATATAATATAAATGATTTGTAAGGAAAATATGTGTGTTATGGATGTATGAGAATTTATTTTGATAGTATGATATTGTATGTCATGTATGCCTTATAGATTCCTACCACACATGCTTATTTCTCTTACTATATCCTCAAGGGTATAAACATACTACTCAAGGAGTACCAAGGTACAGATATCTGGACTGTACTTTCCCTATTTCTCTTCCCAACATGCCTTGTTGTCAAGACCCATTTTTTGTTTGTTAAGCATTTTTTATTAGAGCTTTTAGCTTCTTCCTAAGTTACACTTAAGGGGGTGTTAGAGTAAAAATGTATTTTATTGATTAATTATTTAATTATTAGGTCTTTTTTACACTAACATACTTAATCTTACTTAAGTTATGTGTTTTTTTGTTTGAAATCATTGGATTAAGACTAACTATTATCACTTTTTCACTCCATTTATGATGAATGCTTTTTTGCAAGTGATATTTGGGAGTTGTAGGGTTGAGGATTCAAATCCAACACTTTAATGTTTGAGAAGGTTTGGTGGTATGAGACATCTTGGACATCATTTGGCAATGGAGATACCTTTCTAGGTTATCTTTTGCTCACTATTGACCTCATAAATGAAATTGTTTTTCAAGAGAAAAATCAATTCTTATATGAATGAAAAATTGAATATGATTACAAATTTGAATTCCTCTAGAAAATATTTACATTTTCAAAAAGGAAGGCACCTTGTTTCAAATTATTATGCAAAATCTATGGCTTCTAAAAGAATTAGGTCGAGGATAGTGGATGAAGCAAGAAATTCATCATGGGAAGTGGCAAATTCAAATTCATCACAACATTTTTTACTAGCAAAAGCAATAAATTTATTTTTGGACAATTGTGAGTGTCGTTTAGTGTCTTATCTTACATTTTGTTGGCTTACTCTTCTTTATTGATGGTCAGTTCAGCTTCCAAATGACATGGAATTCGACAATTTTCATGTTAGAGTTGACTTAAGAATTGTTGGGAGTCATTTGAGTCTTGTAACTCAAGCTTTGGGAGCATTTTGTGAGTGGTTTTTGCTCATTTTTATGATATTTTATTACAAAAGATGGAATTTTTGGTAGTGTTGTAATTGGTCTTTAAATAATGTTTGTAAGTTGGAGATGAATTGTAACAAGCCTATTTGAAGTACATAAGTGACTTTAGCTCATAGTTTTGGTGGAGCTTTTACCCACAATAGGTTTTTCTATTTGTGAGTGGTTTTTGCTCATTTTTATGATATTTTATTACAAAAGCTGGAATTTGTGGTAGTGTTGTAATTGGTCTTTAAATAATGTTTGCAAGTTGGAGATGAATTGTAACAAGCCTATTTGAAGTACATAAGTGACTGTAGCTCATATTTTTGGTGGAGCTTTTACCCACAACAGGTTTTTCTATATCATTTTCTATCTCCATTTACCTTGTAAGTTGGAGATGAATTGTAACAAGCCTATTTGAAGTACATAAGTGACTGTAGCTCATATTTTTGGTGGAGCTTTTACCCACAACAAGTTTTTCTATGTTATTTTCTATCTCCATTTGCCTTGTATTGTTTATAATTTTTGTTCTTTATGTTAAATATGCAATGTTTCTTGTAGAATTCAATCATTTAATTGTTCTTATATTCTAAGACTTCAAATTTTGTAAGTTGATAACTAAAAGAGAGGAATATGATTCTTTGTTTACAATAAACTGTTACAATGAAAATTATTTCACAAAAAAATGACTTTTGTTTCCTTAAGAAAATTATTATGCGTAATCAAACATAAATTGTATTGTTGCATTATGGTATCTAAAAGTTTTGACAACTCTGTAATAATTTCACATGGCATTGCTGAGATATAAAAAATAAGAAGTAATAACAATGGTGGAGTTGCTAACTACAAGGATTAATTGCAAGTCCATTGCTAGTAAGAGGTGCACAAAGTAGCGGCTCAACCTTTGATGCATAGATTATAATAAATCTTCAAAGAACCATCTATTTGTGACTTCAAACCAGAATGATATTCAAGGTTGTCTACCATCCATAAACTATTTAAATGGAAATATAAGAAACCTTATGGCCTTCTAAGTTGGTGTGAGGATAACAATAATGCACTTATTGAAGAGGTGATAATTATAGACATGATAGTCTTTCACTATCATATTAATTTTGATATTTTATGCTTTCAAGAAATATATCTTACAGATAGACAAGAACATATTTACATTTAAATAAGCATTATTATTACACGAAGAATCTCTCACTACATAGACAGAGAAAGGAAGCACATGGACCCACACCCTAATGTGTAGTGAATTCACGTCCTTGCAAAACTAGTGAAGGGTTAGCTTGTATAATCAAAGCCAAAAAAAATTTAATTCATAACTTTACTGAATGAAGTATCTTCTCCAAAATTAACTTTGCATCATCTCTTGAGGAAATTGATTGTTGCCAACTAAATTGTATGTCAATCTCTTGCAGTTTCCAATGATTATCCAAGAGTGTTGTAGAAGAGATCATTGCCAAGAAAGAGAAAGCACCCATAATACCCCGTTACATAATCATGCTTGAATAGCTTAACCTTAATGTAGTACTATCCAACCTAATACGTTGAGTTGAACAATTTTTTTTTTTCCAAATAACTTAATTTCATTTCCATCTCACTTCAGAGTCCTTTACTCACCACATTCTTTAAATATTTGAAGAAAAATTATCTTGTTTCTTGATCTAGTGGAAGAAACATGGGATATTATTCAAGGCTTTAAAAACTGACCATAAAATGAGGCAACAAATGTTCAAAATTTTTACCATTTTTAAATAATGATATTTTGTGGGGATTCTACTGTAAAGAATGTAAAAAACAATAAAGCCAACATACCAATAGTGTTTTGTAGTAGTGAACTTCCTGCTCAAAATGAGCCTTGGTACGTCCTAAACATATTCTGCATCCCTACCAATCATGGCATGCCACCAATCACCTTAACTATTTTCCTAATTTCTGCTGGGTTATAGGGATATTATTTCTCACATGGTTTCTTATGAATGTCCAGTGAACACCTTATAATTGATAGAAAATTAAAAAAAATGAAAGATGATATCACATGAGGAGCAGGGCAGCGTTGAAAAATTCTTAGAAATAATTACATGAATATACATATAGCAGTCAACTTTCAAAAAAATTATGCAAAAAAACTCCCTCCTTTTGATCACCAATTCAACTGTATAGCTCTTTCAGTTCTTCTTCAAAGCCTTTCTTTATAACCTCTCACTTCAATTTCAGTGCTGCACAAGGTTGGTATCAAGTGTCCATGGGTGTGCAAGCAACTTTATTTTTAGGGGATTTCAATGTTTTTAAGATTTGCTTCTTGTGCAATCTATTCATCAACACAAGATCAAGTATGTTAGAAAAGACTACAAATTACCATGCGATATGCTTCTATTAATGATATATACATAAAACATACCATATTTATGTCAACTGTGTAAATCCATCGAAAAAACTTTACAAAAATAAGCAGCTAGATTATTTCAGATCATATATTTACATGGAACATACACACAAAAGAGGAAGGCTAAGTCTAGAATGATAGTTTAAATTCAGAAATAGCAGAATATGAAGCATTCCAACAAAGTTCCTACTACTTGAGTCTAGAATGATAGTTTGAATTTGAAAATCTTTCCCAATGCCCAGAACTACATGGAAAATAATAAACCTTGGAATTTTGAAACAAAGTGGTCCTTTGCCTATTTTTTTGATGAATAGATTCATTTATATACAAACCAAAGGAAATAGATACAACCCATCCTAAAAAAAGACAAACAAAATGGAATCACATCCCAAAGACATGTAAACCTGCAAAACCAGGAAACAAAGAAGCATGTTGTTTTAGCCCAAAAAAGAAAACAAATGCAACAAAACATGTCCCCCTTCACAAGACCACAAAATCACATGATCAAAGAGTTTAATGAAAAAATAAGCAATCAAAGCTATTAAGCCTGTACTAGGAGGGAGGTCTCAGTCTTTTGGGTAAGCCTTTTCCATCATCTATAGACTCCCAACCAATGAGAGCATTTTCTTCTCCTTATTGAATCTAAGAATCTGACACTTCAGGTAGCAGCTGAATTTGAAAAACATTGCCTTGTGGTAACATGGCAAGATCCAAGAAGAGAATTTGTCTTGTACTTTGAGAGGATCCCATCCACATTGTGGGAAGGATGCATGCAAGTGGTGACCAACTCTTTTTCTATGCAATTGGTGGTGACTAACCAGAAGGTTGCCCATCTAACAGTAGAGAAGGCCATTTTTTATGGCTTTGCAAGTGGGACCAAAAATAATTAGAGTAGACATGTCATTCGCCCTATAGATCTAATCTGGGGAGGTGAAGAGGGCAGAAACAGGGCCATATTATAAGGGGCATTCCCCCAATGATCAAGAAGATTCTAGATTTGTGCCACCTCTCAGGCCACTTTGTTGGGTTTAAGAAGAAAAACTATAATAAATAGAAACAGAAGAAAACAAAGTAGAATTTATATCTTTCTAAATGATAAAAATAACCTCCAATCTGACAAGGTTTATTTGGATGCAAATCCTGTGTTGTGGTCAAGATGAGTAAACCTTGCACTCTTCATCACAAACCATCCTCCCAAGAGGATCCGAAAATCAAGAACAAGGGAAAGGCAAGCCAAAACAATCAACACACATTCGCACCTTAAGGGATTGGTGGTGGGATATAGCAAAGTCCCTAGTCCATGGTGATAAAACTAATAGTGATTTATGTGCATAGTAAGGGCCATATCTAAGGAAATCGTCCATGTAGTCGACTTCCACAAAGAAAAGGAGAAAAAAAAACCCCGGTTAAGTTTTGATCTACAATTAGGTTAACCACATGAGGGACCAAATCAATCATCACCCAACTCTAAAGCATGCACTTTCAAGATTCTTCCTACAAAGTACCCTATGATAGTAAAATGTTCTAGTCACTTGCAAGCATTATCAAAATATGAATTAGAGCCCATATCTCATGAAATACCTTTGGAACAATTTTTTTGGGTTTCTTAGCAAGTGGCACCATGAGTTGCTCCAATACTAACTGCTTCAACATTAATAGTCAAAGTGATATGTTTAGATACCATTTAAAGAAAGCTAAGTGCCCAACGGGAAGGAAAACCTAAGAGCTTCCACAATAAATGAAGGAAATATAAAAACATCTTGTTGCATTAATGGAAGGTGGTGGCAATGATACCTTAGCAAGATAACTAAGAATCAAAGCCAAAGCAACCTATATCTTGCTCTACAAGGCTCCCTAATCTCAAATTTTGCATTGATAAATTTAATTTAGAATGCTTCTTGGTAAGTTTTCTTTCCTTTGAGAGACTTGAAATACAATTCCTCTTCCTTGCTTGGTTTTGAAATTTCAACTTTGTACTTGTAAAGAAGAAAGAATACCTCAATTTTTTTATACTAAATAAGATATTTACTCAAACAAAAGCAATTTGACAATTTTTGACATTAGATGACCAAAAATACAAGTCTTGTTCCTTTATTATTAAGGCATTGTACTTGAAAAGAAGACTAATACATCGAGTTTCTTATACTAAACTTGATATTTTTTATTAAAAAAGAACACTATTTCTAACAAGATTATTTTTTGTCTTGACATCAATGAGTTATAATCTATTGTCATCTATTGATATTAAGCCTTCCATATGTTTCCCTAGATACTAATTTAGGGAGGTTTCTATGGAACTCAAAACAGTTAATTGTCGAAGGGCAAAGTTTCAAATTTTCAAGATGCAGTGACTAATTATCTTGTGCCCAATCTCAGAATAAATTTGTAGAGCTTGCCACAAATAATAAAAGGCCCAAATTAGAAACTTTAGACGATGTTCAGTCATAAACATGGTCATAAATCATGATACTGAGTAGAAAATTGGCCTATAAGAAAAACAGGTTCAAAGTTGACTATGAATAAGGACCTTTTGGGGCTATCTCATTATTCCATTCATCATTTTCCATTATAGAACTGTTCTGATTCACCTTTATGTGGTTTGAACCATATTTATTGAATGACTACATTTGTGTGAAGGTTGAGTTGCTTGGAAGAGGGAAATTAACTCTAGGTCACTTACAACCCTGACCAAAGTGGGAAACTTCAGAGAAGCTATTAGTGATCTTGTCTTGTCCAAAACCTATTTTGATAGCATATATTTAGTATTTTTTTTTTATCAAGTTCCATGCAAAACAATGGAATTTTTACTGAAGGACTTCTATAAATTACATGGAAACAAAAATTATAGCCGAAGTACCTTCAAAAGTGACATCTGAATTTCCATAATTGCTTCCTTTTTCTGAGCAGATCCTCAAAATCATTGTAAATAAGAATCTCCTTTTGGGCCCACATTTCAAGAGCTTGTTGTTATGGAACTACTATGGCCACATAATAACTATGGAGATCATCTGCATGCAACATTATATTCTCTACATAATGGGTCACCACCAAAGCTACTTCAACCTACATGAAATAAAATTGAAAATACAGTAATTCTGAACTATATTAGAATCATAATTATTTAACTATAATGGTTCAGATAGGTCTAGTACTTGTACCTTTCCCAAAGGAGTGCATTATCCACATTGAAGTTTTACTATGTCCTTCTTACGATCAATAAATATCAAGACAACCATCAGGGTGAAACCTCCCTATATCATCCATATAAAACCACTTTGTCCCCCTCTCATCCATCTTCACAACAAATAAATTACAGAAAAGAAAAGAAATCTTAATTATGTTTGGAAACACACTAATCTTGTTCATTGAAAAAACAAATGGAAATTTCAAAGAAGAAATATTTTCGAGCCATAACAAAATGGAAAAAATGAGAACAATATAGAGAACTCTTTTCAAGAATGTCTCAAAACAATTAATTAGCTGCAAAACCAACAAAATCTTGTAAATTATACATAATTATAAACATTGAGAATAAAGTTGACGTAGCAACAAAAATAAAATTATTTTAGTTCATAGCTGAAATTCAATAACAAAATAAATCTTGTTCCTTTGTACATTGTCTTAGCATTTGTGTTTGATCATTCTCTGTTCACTTGGTATTTACATTTTGTATTGCACAATGAGATCAATGTAACAATCTGACCTGTTATTCAACTATATACTGGTCTACAACATATTTTCCTATGCACTCATTTTATGTGTGAAATTGGGTTAATATTCCAAACAAGCACAAACCATAACTTAATATCAGTTAGAGACTTTTGGAGCAACAAAAAAATTCTTGTAGATGTTGTATACCTGGGTAGAGATCATCATAGTGGCATCAAAGCCATTATCCTGCCAACTTGAGGATTCTTGAACACTAGTGATAGAGATAGAAGGTATTTTGAAAGAGAGCAGAGATAGAGGCAATTCCAAATTGTCGATCCTTATCTTGAAGAGGATACTTTTTCTGCTGTTTTAGTAGCCCGACAATTTCTTGAAGTCTCACCGGAAATTGAAGCAATGGGAGACTCAAACAATGAGGGCTTTCAGAACAGGGGCAACAGGAGAGAGAATGATAGCATTCAAAATATTTTGAACGATCTGGCATGTGGACAACAACAAATGATGCAACAATTTATGCAATCCCAAAAACAATTGATTACTACTATTGGATAGATGTCTCATGAGATGAACACATTGAGAGTTAGTCAAAATTTGGGAGATTGGAGTAATCTTAGAAACCACATAACTAGGGGAACCAATTCAGGAGGAACAAACAAACCTTTCCAGCCTACATTCACTCCTAGGAATGAGGAGGAAGTGGCACAACCAGAGGCAGAGCAACCTTTGATTGATGAGGTGATGGAAGTTTACGAGGAATATCATACTCTTCCTCATGGTATTAGACAAGAGATTACATTGAATCAATATATGAATCAGCGTAAGGATAGGAGGAGAGCACAACAAGAATAGAGACCCTGTGGCCCTCATAAAGACTTTCAGCATGCTTTGAGAAAACTATCACACCCTAACTTTGATGGGAGCGGGAAAACTACAGCCTGTTCATGGATTCATAAGTTAGACACTTTCCTGAATTTAAAAACAATGCCAAAACCGAAAGCAATTAAATTTGCAACATTACATCTAGAAGGTGTAGCATATGACTGGCAACATCATGGATTGGTGACGCAAAATCATGCTCTAATCCAATCTTATGGATAATTTAGCAGCAAATTAATTGCTCGTTCTGACAAGAAAGATGAGGAGGTTTCTTTTAGGGAGTTGGCTTTGATTAGACAACATGGATACACTGATAGTTACATCAACGAATTTATGAAAGTGGCAGTCATGGTTCCTGATATATCCGAGAGGAGAGTGGTAATGTTATTCACCAAGGGGTTGCATCACAATTTGAGAGGGTTGGTGAAGTCTTTTAAGCCGAGGACTTTGCAGGATGCTATACAGATGGCACTAGACCTCGAAACTTCACATTCTAGTCCATGATTTTAGAAGACAAGTTTCAAGAACAACAAGCCATTCACTAGAACTTTTAATCAGCCCAAACCAAATCCTACTAAGATAGATTTTGAGAGCAAGAATAAATTGTGTAGGAAGAAACTATGTTTCTCTTGCAAGGAGCTGTGGGAGCCATGGGAGCCTATGCAAATGTCTGAATTTTATGCAAGAATCTAGGCTAGATAACTTTATCTTTCTACATAGACCGTCTCCCTATGAACTCTTTTCTATTTTGGTGTTAGTTTCTTATTATTTCATTTTTATAACATTAAACCATATTTCTTTCTTTTCAACTCTTTGATTTAGCTAGTTGATTTAATTTTCATACTTTTAAAGAATTTTCCTAGGTTATTCAAAATAATTACTCTTGAAATAATAATAAAACAATTCAACACTTTTCATTTCAAAATTTTGGCTAACCTAGGAGGTAATATTGGAAAGATTGAATAATTTAGAGAGTTCATGCACTTTCTAAGTTAGTTTAAACTTTTCCTCTATTATATTTTGGTGAACTTAGTGTTCTTCTTCCTTCCTTTCAAAAATATTCTAAAATTCTAAGAAATTAAAAATTAAATAACTCTAAAAACAAAAATAAATCCCATTCTTGGTTATGTGTTGTAATCCCTTTTATGAGTACATATCCCTCTATACAATTGGTACAAAAACGAGGAACTCTCCATGGCATCATGGTCTACATATCCACAAAATAGGGCCATGTATATCTAACCAACATATTTTATCCCAAGCTCACCTATATCATGCCAAAACTCTAATGCATACTCAATATTTCACCATAGGACAATATCATCCATCCTCTAAATCAAGGATCATATATATCAAACTATAAAATCATAACCAACACCTTAACAAAAGTCTCCAAGAGTCTCCCATGCTAACAAGATGTCAACATATCAAAACCACATGAAAATAAGCATCTCTTGGCAATATAACTAAATATTTCAAAGAACTCTCAATGTAAACTAGTAATAAAATCTAATAACTCCTCCATGATACCAAAAACCACTGCAAAATATTATCCATCATTGAGTGATGAATCTAAATCATTGTGAAAGATCTCATTGAGCCATGCTACCAATATACACATGGCATCATGATAAATATATTCTAGCTGAAGATCACCCATGGCCCTGGTTGATAGAAAAACCTTGACTAGAGTCTAAGGTTTAATATTCTATTATATATAATAAACATTGGTGTGATGCAATAAAAAGGGTGAACTTAGATATGCAATTAGTATAAACCAAATTATAATGAATTATATACATTTATATATATACAACCATAAAATCATATATTAATATACATTAATGGCTTATACATGTCTTAGAATTAATTCTTAATGCCTTACTCACACATTTCATCTTCCTTATTCTCACGTATATTTAATCATATTATTCCCCATGATTCCATACTCTTATCTCACTTTTCCCTTATTTATATAGCCTTTTAATTTATTTTAATATTTCATTTCGATCATATCCCTTCATAATAACACTTAATTATTGTATCATCACAAATTTACCTTTTCCTCTATAATATTTTATACAATTTCTATAGCTTATTTAGGCATATTAGAGGTGTTTTAAGGCTATTTAAGTGGTATATAATGGATAGATGAGTCTATATTGACCCAAATTACATATGTGGTGCCTCACAACCCTCTATATCTTTCCAACAACCTTTGCATAATCAAAACATTCAAATTAAATACCAACATATCCAAAGAATAAAGTAGAAATATGATGGGGTAGGGGACCTAGCTCGATTGGCTAAAGCATCCTATTGTAGGAAATAGGTCACAAGGTCTAGTCTCCCCCCATCCCCATGGTATTGGATGCCATGTCATGCAAACATCATTGATCACGTGAAATTTTTTACTAGATGCACTGTAGTTTATGGGGGGGGAGGGGGCTACCAGATTCTTGTAGTCTAAAAAAGTAAAAATACGATCTCTTAATCAAGAAGATAAATAATCACCTGCAAATTGGGAATTAAACCATTTCCATCAATAATGTATCCACATAAATAACTATTCCATGCTAAATATTTATGCAAACAATAATCTCCATAACACAATGATTACCACAAAATATACCTACATAAATCTCCCTAAATCTCACATTTTTAACAGTCAATTATAATAGGTCCCCAAGTATAACTATCTCAGATGACACCATCTCTTTACCTCATAATAACATAAATACCAATACACAAAGTAACCAAAATAAGGCCAACTAATAGAATCTACATCAACAATAAAATATGTATGGGTATAGATGACTCACATTTGAGTTATCTATGCAATCTATTAGTGTAGATAGCTCACAAAAAAGTACAAATCATAGATCTCACAATGTAAGATACAAGATCAGTATTGCATCAATAAACATATCAAATAGAGAATATTAGAGATAAACACATAGACTACCCATGACTTAACACTAAATCACATCTAGATTCAATATTTTGCAAATCCACAAAGTGACCATAGTTAAGTAAGCTATTAAATAACTCTATAAAAATGTAATTTAATAATTTTCATATTAATACTTTTAAACCTAATTCATAATGAAGAAATAAAAATATTGTTTGTCTCCTATAAAAAGTAAAAAATTGAGCACTATGAGCTCATGATATGACTTGTTAAATTTAGGAGAGAAAATTTGGCTTCCAAATAACATTTTATGTCATAAATAGTAAAATATAGAAAACCACTAATACCACTACATAGTGCTTAGGTGTTTTTTTGTCAACTATAAGAACTTAACATTTTGATATTTTGGGTTAAATTTATGCTATGCATAAAAAATATTTTTTTATAGCACTTGATTGCACTATTTTGGTTGTACATGGATGACCCTCTAGCAAAACTGTTAGATGGGTGGCATGGTGCCACCAAGGTATTCATAAAGAGTTAGGGTTGGGAAAAAGTGGCACTAAGATAATATTTTAGCTATAGACTATAATGGAGGTGGTAGCTTCTAGTGGTGCCTAGTTACCTCCCATTGATTGAGTAGAACCACTGGTTGTAACCCTTATGACTAGGGCCTTGTGCCCCCCAAAAACCATTTGTTGCTTCTATACTTTTTTGATGTAGACATACCTAACATGACACAAGGTGTACCTCTAATGACATAAAAATTGTACCCTTGACCCAATCACACTATCTAAATTTTCTACACAATATATGATGACATAGAATATATTCTACTAGTATAATGACTGCATGTGCAACACATTCTTTATAGAATATATAGAACTATATGGATCTATATGAATTGGTATATCCAATTATTTATGTATGCCCTAAAATGACCATTATTTAATCCGAACCTATTAAGTTTTATGTGTATCTACAGGTTTTGGGCCTACTAGACTCAATGGTGAGGTCTATTATTGTCTAGGGGGTCATGTATGAAAATTCATCCTATAAAATCTAATAAAAAGATCCCCAAAAAACACATTTGCTAAATGTACACACAAACCCTAGATCTACAACAAATCTAAACCTTCAAAATATCTCTTCTTTTTGTTGCAAGATCATGGATTCAATTATGCACAAGATTCCACTCATATGAAGGGTTGATAACCAAGAAGATATTTCCTCTTACAACTTGAAAACAAAGATATGATATCAAATGAAAGGTAATTTACAATAATTTATATAATTTCCACATAACTCTAATGAGAGAAAATATAAAAAATAAGTATTTGGAATCCACAATACAAAAGAATAGTGAAAATACCACAAGATAGTACCAAATATACCCTTAAAAAACCCTTTCAAGGAAAAAATATAGCCTCTAAAAGAACATATAACTCAATGTATTATCTCATAAATAAGTTTACAATACTTGTAATCTTTGGCATGCAAGATTTTAAAGCATCAATCACCCTAGTTGTATTCCTCCATTTGAACAAGTAAATAAGAAACATGTAACCAAACATCCCACTCCATGCTTCATGTTATCACATATGAAACCTAAAGTGATGTTCATTAAAAATTAGCCATTAAGACAAAGGTTACATAAGCCAACCTCAACCCATACTCATGTGCTTGGTTCAATAGAGACAAACTTGCACAAAACCACTAAGTGATATTACATAAATCGAGTGCCTCAAAACTATGGTCTTAGAAAACCATGGCCCCAAATTAAATATTTGGTAATAAATTTTTCCAATATTAATTATTTTCTCAATGTGACACCCACATTAAATATTTATCTCAATGTCACATTTGACATGAAGTGTTCCCAAGAATGCTTAACCCATTGTGATGTACACATTTCTAAGATGTACTCAAATTACTTCTATTTTTACATTATTAATTATTAATCTTACTATACAAGGTGTAAAGCACACTTTTCCCAATATTTCCACCTAAAATTGTAGATTCTCCATTAAGTCATTAGTTTTCCCTTGAACATATAATTTCATTGAACAACCTCTAATTTAACCTAGTGAGTGAATTTCTATAGAAAATAATGAACACCCAATTTTACTTCCATTGTGTGAGTGTTAGCATGAGCTAATTTTTTCTTATTTTTGGTGTTTTAACTTAGAGTTGACACTTTTATAGGTTAGTTAAGTTTTAGAATTCTCTTGTTTCCATTTAAAAACCTAAACCAATCTCCATTTCCTATAGATATTATATTTATTATTATCATTAGTTAGGGGCTTCTTATAGATGGAAACACCCCTAACTAACATGACTAAGAAGGGAGCATTCTTATGGAATGATACAACTCAAGAAGTTTTCTAGAGGTTAAAGAAGGTAATGCTTTGATGGATCCCCATGCCTTGTTCCAATACTCCCATTTTTGTGTTAGGCATGAGGTTATGAAAAATGTTGTGAAGTATTGTTTTATTTTTTCTAGTTACATTTGCTTGAAAGTTTCTAAAGCCTCTTTAAAGATTTGATCCATAATAGTGAATGCCATGAGAAACTACAAGGAACTTCAACTCTCATCCACACAATATAAGCTATAAATAAAATTAATCGTAATTTTAAATCATTCAAGAGATAATTTCTACATACATTCTTGTCTATTGAAATTTGTGCATAAATTCTTGTGAAAGTAGTGGTGATAGGAAGTGACACAACTACTACATCTTACAAAAATCTACTTTCAATTATGGATATACACACCCTATACAAATGTTTCTAAACCCTTTACAACAAACCTACAGTGAACATATCTTACAATCATGACATTCTATAACAACACATTTATTTGAAGCATTTTGTCAAACTTGCACATGCCTTGTCTATGCTTCTACATTTCACATGTATAAAGTGTTCTATATAAATTTTATCATCAAAGATAAAAACAATGAAAACCATATGAATCATCAATCAAATTTTCTGCATACCTTTGTCTATGCTTCTACAGTTTTCATATGTATATAAGAGGTGTTGACGCTTTAAAAAAAAAAAATTGTTTTCAAATGAGGGGTTTGCTTCTTTTTTTCCTAGAGTTGAAACACTCGTTGCAGCCATTTCTAAAGGATTTTAAATATAAATATCAAATTTGAAGTATAGACAAGGTTGTCTATCTTGCAAATTTCAAAAGAAAATGTTTCCCGACAAGCATATGTTGGAGAATTTAATTCGAACATCTATCTTGATTTTATTTTCATTTTTTCCGAAGAAATGTACTTCGCGGCGAACCCTCGCGCACACCCCCCAGTTAGTTGAGGAGTGGGCACAAAGTAAACCATCAGCACCATAGCAGGTGCCTAACCCGATGGGGACATCAAGTAGGGCCCAGCACGACAGAGGTGGCCAGCTCGGGGGTGGACCTCGAGACCTCCCACATGAAGCATTCAACATACAACCACTTGAGCTAGCCCTTTGGGCTTAAATTTTATTTTCATTGCACATGTAAGTTTTGTGGTACTTACGAGTTTATATGCTGATTTATTTTTGATATTCTTAAGTTACAGATAATATTCTCTATAAATAGGATTTTGTGCAGATACAAAGTACCCTGCAAACATGGTTTATTTTTCCTCTTGAACGATTAAGCACAATTGTGGTTCCTCAATTGACAGAAGACGAGGTATCACCGAGAGAAGACAACAAAGATGTGTGTTCCTTATGGCATCTCTAGCTCATTGTAAGTCTTTCAAGAATTATCTAGTTGTGCCTTTTTTAGGTTGTGACCCAGAATACTAAATTTTCTATCCTAGAATTATGTCTTCTTGTTCTTTTACAGTGCTCATGCTTTTCTTATGTCTTCAAGAATTTTCTGTTTATGCCTTGTTTAGGTTGTGGCTAAGAATTGAATATCCTCAAGAATACTAAATTTTTAATCCTATTATTTTTTGTTTTCTTTTGCTTTTACAGTGGTCATGCTTTTCTGTCTTTTAGAGCTCACTAAATAGGCTTGACCTGGATTTAATTGATGGTTTACATTCTCAAATATCTCAAGATCGGTTTAGTTATATTTGTGCAAATGATAAATATTCATACTGGAAGTAAGAGTTATAGGCCAGTATTTTGGTGGGATTCTTATATATTTTGCGATCTTTACAACCACATGCATTTCTACCTTGTATCAATGTGTTCTTTAATTTTTTTTCCAAACGGGACAAATGACTTCAAGGACCATATGAAATTTCTCTGGTGATTTGAAAAATGTTAAGGCTCCTTGTTATAACTGTAATGGTGGCTGCATCTGGTGTAGTCAAGGAATCAACCCTTCTTTTCTGGTGGATGAAAAATGTTAGAGTGACCCATATCTGTGTAGGGAGAAAAATGTAGAAATGAAATCAGATGACTTTTAAGCCAATTTGGGCTAGTTCTATTTTTGGGCACTAATTTTAAGATTTATGTATATGGTATGGTTGTGAACACATTGTATAGTTGTTGCAGTGAGTAATTTAAAGGTAGTTTGTTTTATCTTCTTCTTTTTTAAGATAAGAGAGAATGGGAGATCAATTAATGAATTAGGTGCATTTATGGCTTGCACTGGAAAAGAAAATGGAAAAGAAAGCAGCATGGAGAGTGGTGGGAGAACAAGGAGGTGTGAAAATATTGACCATCTGCCCTATCTTTGTGCATCCAATCCAGCCTCCTTGCACCTTCTGCTAATGAGTCCTTGTGCTCCTTCAATCAAATTCCGCTTCCATGCTACATATGTGTGTCATGTATGGGCACCATCCCTAGAAACAAGGTGTTTTACTACACTTGATTGGCGATATTTTTCCACTTGTGCATACTATTGTTGTTTTGACCTTTGATCTGTGCCAATATATTGAACCATCTTGCATGCTTGTTCAGATTTAGCCTCAAGAAGATCAAACACATTCAAACCAGATGCTTAGGATTCTTTACATGCAAGAAAATAATGACATGTTACCTTACCAGAAGCTCCACATTAGAACTTCACCACCATCTTTATACAAGAGTGAACAGTTAAAAGCTAAATGTTGTCATAAATGAGTGTTAGTAAATGAGGTCACTGGAAAGTTTAGCCTAAGCAATAATTTTTTTTTTGCATTGCCTCTCTGATTGATTCTTGAAGGGTGAAGCAGTGTAGGTGGGTTTGTGTTTTTTGTTTGGATTTTATTAATAGAGTTCAATGGTTATAGTATCTTAACTCTTAAGTTTTACAATATTTATAATAAAAAGTGATAATTGACTGAAACTTGATATTATGTCAACTTCTTTTTTTCAGCTAAACATTGTTGAAATGCCTCAATGCTAAACCAATTGCAACCTAGAAGTTTGTGGTTCATTTATAATGATGCTAATCATTTCTCATGCAGAAATCAAGAATGGGTGAAGTGGCATGGCCCTAGAATAGATGCAACGACAGACCTCCATCTGAAGTCAAAAAATAGGTAAGTAAGAGCTTTAATTTCCAACAATTATTGAGCTAAATGGTCAAAATATTCTAGGTTTTAATTTACAAAGAAATTGAATTAAATGAGAATAATAGTGAGGTTTCCTAATACATAGTTAAGATTAGAAGATTATTTATTTCGTGACAATTTAAGTATTAAAGGTAGTCTGAAGGCTTTATAGCCAAAAAACAAGTTTATTGTGATAATATTGGTGATATGTCACTGATATATAAGTTAATATTGCAATTAAACTTTTGGTAAATGCAATTTAAGAAAGTTGCAATATTTTCCATAAAATGTCAAGAATTCTGGTGAATTCTGATCATATATTACAATAATTTGAAAATATTTGCTTCTGTGAGATTCCTCCTTAGTTTGTGATTGATTTTTATGAATTCGGAATTTTTGTCCAAGAACAACATGTAGCTTCCACGTTCTGCAAAAACAAGATTATTGAAAACATGAAGGATAATTATTCCATAAGCAGATCTTTTTACATCTTTCTTTAATATTTTGCATGAAGTGGACAATTTACAGGATCCTGGAGCTAAATATCCAACTATTTTATTGAACATATTATAGGTCTTATCTCAATCTTTTTCAACTTCTAGATTGAAAATTGATATCTTACACTAAGTAAACAAAAACAACAATGTGAAGTGCTAGTAGCAGTAATACAATACCAAAACATACAAAAAAAAATCCAACAAGCAGCCTTGATCTACAACTTCTAATATAGCATGGATGAATGAAGATCAAATGTGCAATGAATTGGGTACCTTATAAGGTGGTTTTATGCTCAACTAATATGGAGGAGGGGAAGACTTATAATGATGAGCAGGTGATGGGTAGGCTGGAGATCTAAAGTGGAATTGAGTACATAGGCACTGCTTTGGGAGGGGCAGGAGTTAACACTAGGGAAAGGCTAAGGCTTTATTTCCACAGGTGGAAGTGCAGATTTGTATTAATATGGTGGGGTTAATGGGGCTTTTGGTGGCTTAGATGAGGCCATAAATGTGAAATCAATTTCGATACTAATGAGGGATTGGGAGTTAAAAGTGCTATCTTCGTGATGTGGAAAATGCACCACCAATTTTTTGGGAGTAGCAATAGCTTTCTAAAATCTTGAAAGATAAATGACAGTTTTAAGGCCACCATAATCCATAGTTAATAGATAATTGTTTTATTGAAATGGCCTATGATTTTTTCTTATTAATCATCTAGTTCTTAGTGATTTGAAGCTTACACCTCCTTATACCATAACATTTTGATATTAAATACAACTGATCAATTTTTATGTTTGCAAGGGAAACTGCATGTATTGAGTTTTGTCTAATTAAGATGATCAAATGCAAACTCTCTTTAAGGAAAAATGATGAAGTGCCTATTGATTTTGTTGGAATAGCCTAAGAATTGGAACACTTCGTTGCTCATTCAAAAAGTGTCACAGTTATTTGTTGTGTCATCAAAATTATGTTTGCTTTGTAAAGGTTAAATTGTTCTGGGTGGGTGGAAGATGAGGAGAAATCACAGGAATAAGTGGAGGTGGAATTTGTAAATGTGATGAGGAGGAGATACAAGCTTTGGAGGAGTAGCATGCATAGGGGTAAGCTTTACTACAACAGAAGGTTTAGGAATTGGTGATGGAAGGTGGGTTGGTGGATGTGGAGAGTTGTGGTAGAATGGCTTAGGAGTAGGAGGATTACTATGGTATGTGGCATTTGTGAGAGTTGCAGAACAAATGTAGCCTATAATCAAAACCACCAACAACTTGTGCTAGGCATCGATTTTGCTGACAAGGTGAGTGACTTGTATGCATAGCTTATTAATATCTATAATGAATTTAAAGTGTTGAGGACACTTGGTAGAATTTTTTTTCATTCCCTCAAGGAAACATGTTGGGAAGCTTTTGAAATTGAAGAGCTTTGTGTGTCCAGGAAATAAAATGTTTAATTCTTCATTCGTGTAAATTGAAGATGTGCAATAACCATATATATATTAAATATGATATTCATAATTTCTTAATGCTTATGCATATCTTATTTGAAGGGAACAAAGAGAAGAGCAAAGAATATCTATGCTCCCTCAAGTTTCTAGGATGGGGATGACAAGAGGTGGGAGGACATGTTTCCAGTATGAGTTTTATTTTTGGCCATTTTTTAGGGGACGATAGGGCACAACTATTAAAATAATAAGATTTTTTAAAGAAAATATAAGGACATTTCGAATATTCATATGATACCATTGATGAAGCATTCACCATAGACATTATATAACCTTAATACAAAACATTAGAATTGAATTGGGATTTTACATGAGAATTGACAAACAAATTAATGAAATTTAAATGCTTCCATTATCAATGTGTATATAATATTATATAAGCATTACAACAAAATGTCCAAAGGTTGCAAGTTTCAACTATAAAATGACAAAAATATACAAAATATATATCTATCCCTAATTAGCATTTTCCTTTGGTAGGTTTGCATCAAAATTGGTGTTTGAATGAGAGTCACTACCACTATGAGGGGTTGCATCATGCATTGAACCCCAACCAATCCCTCCTGTGCCTCCTCATCAACCTATGTAGCATCTTCAGGATCAAAATTCTAACATGAGGTTGGATTTTGGTGATACTTAGGGTTTTGTCAATCCTATAGCCACAAGGGACTATGTACGACAATTAATTTCTCCAATTGTCTAGAGGTAAGGTTGTTCCTCTTGACTGATTCAATTCCTTTTCGTAGTAGAGGAGCTGACAACATATGAAATGAGGTGAGTGGAAAGAATTCTCAACTCTAGTACATCCTTGCCATGCCATATCAACCATCCAATATGGTTGGTTTGAGCTAGTTTAGCTCGATCTATCCTCGCCTTTGGTTTGTTGAAGGTTGGACCCTATAAACTAGTAAAGGCAAGCCATTGTATGTAAAGTAAAGAAGACTCCTCATCAATATACATTTTTGGAAGGGCTTTCATGAGCCCTTTTTTAACCTCTTTATTATGAGATGGGGGCACTCTGCCAAGTCTAGTTACATACCATTTGGGATTTAGATAATAGGCTTCCATATGAAGTGGGGTGTTCATAGTGTGTAATAACCCACCCTTAATTTTTTTTCAAAATTCACTTGTTAGCATTAGCCACATAGGAATGATAATCAATTGAGTAAGCAATCCTCCATTTTCTGATCACCCAAATCTCGAAGTGGGCAAGCATACAATGAGAAGGGGATCTTGCATTAACTGGAAATTCAAGCTAATTGAAAGTAAACACCTTCCACTTTATTATCACCCAGATCCCGATGTGGGAAAGGTGAGAGCATACGGTGGTGACTTACAAATTCTGAAATTCTCTAAGTTACCACTTCTTCAGTGGAGTGAGTAATTAAATCAGATGCGTGAAAGTAAATAATCCGCTTATTCAACGAGAATTACAACAAGTAAGAAAATACATGGCGGCAAGCCAGCCAATCAAAACAAATCCATCCGCTTGTTCAACAGGCATAACATGAAAGTAAATGAGAACTTGACCACTTATTCAGTGGGAGTAGCATGTAACATAAAAAAGTTCAACCATTTATTCAACGGGAGAAACACTTGTTTAGTGGAGTGAGTAGTAATGTAAATACAATGAACAATCACCAATGGTACTACCAATGGTGTTACAATCATCTCAATTAGAAAATGCTTCAAAATTAAACATGTTGTTACAATAAGAAAATGACAAAGACATGAAGCATAAACTCCCCCCCAAGATGCTACAATGATAATATGAGAGAACCCACAAAATCTAACAATTATACATCAATGGAAGGTCCTCCGGAGGTCGATAGAAGGTCAAACAAGCTGTTGCTACAGGTCTGATACACAGGATAGCAGACTGAAATGTTCGAACAACAAGCTCAAAAATACCAACCAACAATCATAGAATGAGCATAACTTCATTAATACTCCAAAGAATCATGCCAAACAACTTGCAAAGGGGAGTACTAGGCTAGGTGTCCAAGATGAGCTAAGTAGAAACCCCCATAAGATTGAAACAACATCCACACTCACCAAAACTCCTTCCAGTTGGGCTGTATGACCTCCCTAGATGGGAAACCAGCAAGGTAAAATCTAATTTTGCACTAAAAAATCTTCTTTTTGGCAAGAGGGGGCACCCAAGGATTTAGGTTCATTTGCACCAATACCCACAAAATGATATGAAGTCCTCCAACCTACATATGCAAACCATGTGGTGCGGCCTAGGGTAGGAAAAGGCAACCAAAAAGCTGCAATCTTCTAAAATCACTTTCAAAATTCTCCAAATTGCTGCAGGAAGAGTTAACAAACCAAAACATAGCTAGAAGACATCAAAACAATCCATAATCGAAAGAAAACTAAAAATATTTAACCAATAACTCTAATGGTGACTGCCACAGTGATGCTAGGGAGTATCTCTCAACTCTAAAACTAGAGCAACTTTGAAGGTTTTCGCCTCCAAATCCCTTGAAGGATTCAGTCCTCACTCTGAGAGAACTTCATTATCATCCATTAGCATGTCCAAATGAGAGCAAATGAGGGAGTATATATAACACTTTGAGACCTAGAAGTTTGAATAACTTTTCCCTCCAAAAAGGGATGCCACACTTGGGGAGAAAATAAACTTTATAAAAAATCACTTAAAACCTTCATTTTGGCATCCACTATAGTCATGCATCAAATATGCTTTTTAAAAACAACTTAAGTTGTTACATGCTAGGCGTGGGGGTCCAAGGGGCCTTTTGACTTTATAAAATTAAGTTACAGATATTTCCTTTCTTGACCTCCAAGGATGGTGGAGACGCCAACTGCCAAAAATATCAAGACACCATCAATTGAAATTGCCACCACTACCAGAAATAGAAATTCTACACTGAACTACTACCAAGACCATCACTAGAAACAACACTTACTAAAAATAGTATATTGCTAAAAATAGTGTGTCCAAACTCAAAATAAGCACATTCTGAGATGCAATTGTGACTTACTAAAAATAGTAGTGATTTCCCACCAAGGATCTCAAAAAGCCTAGAAAGACCCAAAAAACTCTTTGGAAAACTCTTGCAATATCCTCCTGAAAAGCAGACGAGAAACCTCCAGGAAACTTGGAATCCCTAGAAATAGGCTAAAGGTCACTGGAAAGTTAAGGACCAAAAAGGGGACATTACTATCCTCCCTCCTCGAGATTGCTTGTCCTCAAGCAATCGCAAGCCATGCACTAATCAATTCTAACTAAAACTTAATATAACTCTAGGATCCCAACTAAGTCTGAGGAATCCATAGCTCCCCTGAGTAGGAACATTGTTCTGTTGAGTACTCACAATTGTAATCTCTTGAATTTCCCCTGTAGGAAGAGCAATCAATCTCAACAAGACCTTAGTTAACTCCGTGGAGAATTTCCCCCCACAATCAAAACCTTGTGGTACCCTGTAGGGAAATTTGAGAAAGTTAATGCTAACTTCCTCATTCTTCACTTTCTACATTCCATCATCAAGGTCAAAACTGAAAAATATTCCGCTATCCCAAACATAAGTACAAGCGAATGGATAAGAATATTAATTGACTGGTGCTTGTACACTCCTCCCACATGGATTCTGATTTCCCAAACTCAACATTCCCCTCATCTAAGACCACAAGTCAATCCTGCTAAGGGGTCGAATAGACTGAAAATGAGCATACTTGTAATTCTCCAAGTCTGAAATGGTCAACTTGAGGTCTGATTTTTGAAAAATCAGCACCCAAGAAGAAGAACAGCTACTGTGACACTAAAAAGCATCAACCAAAATGATACCTTTGCTCATGTCCATGGCTAGAAAAATCCTCTCAAGTGTCACCAACTCACCATAGAGCCAATATTTTCTCAAAATCTCTCTCCAATCCATTGGTGGGGACATCAATGGACTCATAAGATGGCTACAAAGAGAGGTAACAACAACAATTTGTCCATGCCTATGATCTTGGGCACGAAAAACCTATCCCCAAGTGACTCCATCAGATTCAAGATGATACTCTATTCCTTGCAATGCATCCACAAGGCACACCTCCTCCTTATCACAAGGATCCAACCAATCACAACTCATCATAGGAAGCAGACCAATTAGAGATAATGGTTCTTCTATCACCTTGTCTTCATGCATCTCAAATAAAAGATTTGGAAATGTGAGCTTTGCTTCCATGTCAAATAGGGGATTATCATGAGTTTAGTAACTATCTCCATCTTCCTACTTGGACCTTATCCCTTGCATCATCTAGCACGTTATAGTGTTGGATCCCCTATTAGTCATTCCTTTCAATACCACCTTCCTATCACCATCTTGGAATTTCAGATCCATGGATTTTAAGTTCAAGGTGATGTTTTTTAAGGAATGAAGCCATTGCATACCCAAAACAATATTTGTGCCTCCAGTGTTGACAACATAGAAGTAGTCATTGCATTTGTAGACATGATCCTCAATTGTGGTATCATCCTAACACAAGGTATTACCATTGGCAACCATGACTTTGAAACCTCCAAATTTTCTAGTCTTGAGCCCACATTGTGCTACAATATCCTCGTCGTTGAAATTATGCGTAGCACCAGTGTCAATTAGAGCAACAACTTGCTGCCCTTTCAACATCCCTCTAAGTTTGAAAGAACTGCTTTTTTGAAGGCTACAGATCCTTGCAAGAGTGCCACCACTTTCCTTCACTTTCCTTGTCCCTTCTTCTAACCCTTCTTCTTCACTTTCCTCTGCTTCAGCTTGCTGGTATGAATTTTTTGATTCTGATCCATCAGGTGAATAGGTCTCCAATTGACGGTTCTTGCCCTTTTCCCAACACTTGTGACTTGGGGCCCATGGCTCTTTGCATGTGAAACAAAGATTTTTCTTAATCGTCTTCCACCTTCTTTGCGGGGTTTTCTTTGGGTCAAATTTTTTCCTTGCTATCACGCCTCTTGTCTCTATCATGCAGAAATGTCTTAGGTGGAAATTTTTTCTTTGGGGTTGAAAGCTCTATGCTCCTTGCCTTCCTTATCGCCTCATGAAGAGTTGCTGGGTCAAAAGCTTTAACCCATCCCTTCAATGGCTCCATTAGCCCCTCACTGAGAAGGACTACAAGCCTCTTCTCTGTCATACCAAGAACCATGATGGAGAGTCTTTGGAACTTTGAAATATAAGTGTCAAGTGAACCAAACCGCTTTAACTGCACAAGCTCTCTAAAATATATTTTAGGATCTTTTCTATGAAACCTCTCGATGAGTTTGTTGGTGAACTCGTCATATGTAGTTATCAAATTGTGGCCAAGTGTGATGAGACCATGATACCACTATTCGTAGTTGATCCATCAAGATGCCATGTGAAAAATTTGATTGCCTCGTCTTTTGGCATGGGTTTCAGTGACAAGTAATTATCTAGCTTCTACACCAAGCTCTAGCGTTGCACTTTTCACTACCATCAAAGTGTGCCATTGTTACCTTTCTCAAAGCATTTTGTAAATATCTCTGCACGCATGGCCCTCTATTCTCCATTCTTCCACCCCTTTTCTTCTGTTGGTGGAGGTACTGATCCAAGGTCAATAACTCATGAATCTCAACTGGTAGAGAAACGTGCTCCATGTAGGTTGTCTTTACTTCATCTACCAAAGGTACTTGCTCCTCTTGGGCACCCTTGGGCTCCTCCCTACATGTGAACATGGGCTTGAATGGTGTAGGAGCGTACCTTGAAACTACTGTAGTAGTGCATCCTCTAGCGTTTGACTGGTTAGTGGCCAACAACTGCAACATCATGTCCAACATAATGTCAAACTTTCTCTTTGTTATTTCATTTGGATTTTTAGGTTTTCCTAGTGCTTTCCCCTCGTCTACCATAACCTCAATTGAACTATCACTTTCTCTCGAAGAATCCAATTGGATCCCAAGAATCCTTGAAATTGTCTCTCCTTTAGGAATCGATGGTGGTTGCCACTGATTTTTCTTCTAGTTTTTGTCGTAATACCTTCTTTCTCTTTTACTCATAGATGATTACAATTGAATGACATGTGTCAAAAGAACATGCTAGTAGGATAACTAGCTCTGCTACCACTGTAATAACCCACCCTTATTTCTTTTCAAAATGCACCCGTTAGCATTAGCCACATACAAATGGTAATCAATTGAGTAAGCAACCCTCCACTTTCTGATCACCCAGATCTTGATGTGGGTAAGGTGAGAGCATCCACTGAGAAGGGGATCTTGCATTAACTGGAAATTCAAGCTAACTAAAAGTAAACACCTTCCACTTTTTGATCACCCAGATCTTGATGTGGGAAAGGTGAGAGCATACGGTGGTAAGGCTTATGAATTCTGAAATTCTCTAAGCTACCACTTCTTTAGTGGGGTGATTAATCAAACCAGATGCATGAAACTAAAGCATCTGCTTATTCAACGATAATTGGAACAAGTAAGAAAATACTTGGCGACAAGCCAACCAATCAAAAAAAAGTCATTTGCTTATTTAGCAGGCATAACATGAAAGTGAATGAGAACTCATGCACTTATTCAGCGGGAGTAGTATGTAACATAAAGAAGCTCAACCACTTATTCAACAGGAGCACCACTTGTTTAGTGGGGTGAGTAGCAATGCAAATACAATGAGCAATCACCAATGGTACTCCAATGGTGTTACAATAAACTCAATTAGAAAATAATTCAAAATTAAACATGTTGCTATTATGATAAGGAAATGAAAAAGACATGAAGCATAAACTCCCCTCCAAGATGCTACAATGATAATATGAGAGCACCCCCACAAAATATAACAATTATACCTCAATGGAAGGTCCTCTAGAGGTTGATAGAAGGTCAAACAAGCTAGAATAACAAAAAATGAAAATGATTTACAAGTTAGAATAGTAATAAATTAATTTGTTTAAAATTTAATACTAAAACCAACAATTTGGACCACCAATCATAATCAAGGATCTTTTGTTTCACATTTCTTTATTTAGGTGTGTTTGTCTCTAGCCATCTATCACACTTTGAATTAACCACCATTATTTATAAATCCTTCGACACCTCAACCACCCTCTCTAACAAAATGATGTGGTTTTCATATCTAGTATTCATGGTTTTGAGGAATTCCTTCTTCGAAAAAGTCTTGAACAAAGAAAGTGTTGTGATCCCACAAAGCTGGTTTACAATTTCTAAGAGGAACTGGTTTTTGTTGAAATCACATATTTTTAAAAAATATAATGATTTAAGTCTTTAAAAGTTCCATTTTAAGGATTCCAATTGAAGAGGGTTTGATCAAACCACCTTAGATCAAACCCCCTTGGACAGAACCTCGCTAGTTTTAAACCATACCTATAAATGAGTCTCCTTTACACCTATCAAAATGCTGATAAAAAATCACTTTTGATTTACCTTTTGGGGGATCAAATGAATTCATTTAAAATCTATTTCAAATTATTATGGTAGTCATCGAAATGAGCTATCCCACAAATATAATTTTAATATGTTTTGGTTTTATTATGTATGTGTTTTTTTAGTTTTATTAAACATAGGTTTTTCACCGAAAATAAAGCTCTATGTTTTGCACATGTGGAAAAATAGCTAATTATCAAAATATATTTTTTTTAAATATGTTCGTGCTAGGAATTAATGTCCTTGATCCATTAAAAAAATAAAATTTGAATTTTGATACATACAAAAAAAGTTATGTTGTATACAGTCCGTCTATGTTTGAATTGCAATTGGTTTGACTTCGAAACTCTATTAAGGAAAAAATATTCAATAAAAAACTATAAGACCAAATAAAAGTGCTAGATATCGTAGTTACAAATCTAAATTCGAAAAAATAAGAATTTTATCCTTCATACAAAAAAAGTTATGTTGTATACAGTGAGCGTCACTTTTTAAAAATGTTGTTTTATGAAAAAACCAGTTTTCGTGGGAGATGGAAAAAAAAGTGCAATCTTATTCCAAAAATTTTGAAAAAAATATTTTTAGAATCTACAGACAAAATGTGATGAGACTCTAGTTTGCATCATCTTCAAATTCCTCATGGTTTAGCTGCTATAGGTGCCCGAATGTGAAGATTTAGTTGAAAATAATAATTTCAGTGTCTAGTTTGGCCAAAAATTATAAACCACTATTGTGGGATCACGATCATGATCAAAATCAAAGTGTGATGGTTGCAAATTAAAATCTTCATATCTCTAGCTTCTAACACCACTGCTTCACCCAATCTATCTTCCCCATGTCCTTCAATGTGTTGTTCAACGCATGAACACAACATGGGGTCCTAAAAATGTGCTTTTAAGCACAACCCACCATTAAACTAGATAACTTTCACACATGGGATGGATTTAGTCACTTGTACAATATTAGAAGCTTTAACCTTTTCTATGACATCTTTCAAAATATTAAATTGGAAGTTTGCATCCTTCTTCCTTGAACAATCAATAACTCTATGAAAACAAGAGCTAGATGAACATGTGACAATGGTATTGATAAGTGGCCGATGTTTGATATTAGTCCACCCATCCATGATGATGGAGAAACCATCTCTTATCTAAGTTTGCCTCATTTATTCCATCAACAAAATCACCTTAGAATATTCTATATCAAGGAAGGTGGTGTGTAGTTTATGTTCTCTAAGGGGGGAAAATGAGGGATCAACAAATATAACATCTTTGAAATTTTGTGTGAAATAGAGTGGATGTGCCACATGAAATGGTATGTCATGAGCATAAAAATGTTCAGCAATGGAATACTCAAACACCTCTTGTGATTGTGTATTAAACAACCCTGCAACACTAGTAGTTCTTTTATTTCCCTTGGTAGAGTAGAACCCTTTCTCCTTTGAGTTCCAACATCTATGGCTTCCATAGGTAATGACTCACTTGGCTGCATACTCTCCAATGGGATTCCCTTCTTTTTGGCTTCCCCTTCCACATGCAACCTAGTTACCTTGGGAGTTATTTTCTTACAACCTTTTACCCCTAGTCCATTTATGCACAAAAAATGAGAATAAACTCTAGTAAAGTTGCCCCTATATTTTTTCTTACACAAATGACATAACCATACTTTAATCAAATTTTTTTCTTGTCTTTATCTATGTGTGTTGTAAATTGTAAAAGAGATTTTTTTGTTAAGAATTTAAAACACAATTGTAAGTGCAAACATAAAGAAAAAAACCTCCCAAAGTGTTTGAAAATTAAAAAAAAACTAAAAAAATGCAAAGGAAATTAAACAAGTGTTTAATAGATGGTAAACTTACCTCAAATGACATGGATTTGATGCTATATTGCCTTATTTCCATCTCTATTCTCTTCTCACTGCTACTCCTCTTACTCTTCTTCTTTAGGAATTGGAAAATGTCAAAATGAGTTTGTTTCTAGTTATTTCAGGGGGTTTCTTTAGGTTTAGGCATAGTTTAAATGGGGTGTGGGGGTCCTTATGGGTCCACCCATCCCCTTTTTTAATTCAAAATTGTGTTTTTAAAATAAGAAGCACCAAAAAAGTGCTTGGGCCATACTAGTCGTCCCCTATGGCTCCCAAGCATACCTTGTAGATTTTTGGATGTCTTAGGAATGTTTCCTAAATTTATTAAAAAAAGGGGATGGGGACTGTAGGTGCGCGTGTTAGTCATAGTCAATAGGGATAACATTTACAACACCCTTTCTCTCTTGAAATAAAATTATACTTTGAGAACATAATATAGTTGTCTGAGGGCTTTGATTGTCAAGTCTTGACATACATGATAACTTAGAAGTTCGTTGTTGATATTATTTAATGAGGGGCCTTTATGGTTCAAGAGTCTTGACATACAAGATTTCTTATTGTTTGATACTTAGAAATTTGAGTGGTTAAATAAATGTAAAAAGAAAAATGAACTAAATGATAGGTAGGATAGACCAAAACCAAACCAAACTTTGTAGTGCATCATTCAATCATAGGATAAATGCCATGGTATAGTAAATCTCTGGGAGGTTAAATACGTTGGAAATGTTGTCATTCATGTCAAAAGTGATAAGACATATAGTCATTGATGTCAAAGGCAAATTGTTATAAATGAAGTCATTAATATCAAGGCAAAGAGAAATGGCCCGTTATAAGAAGTTAACCATCAAGAGGCTATCTGTTATGTGCTATTGGATATTTCGAAGATCGATTTAGAGAGATCTATGCTAAATTAAAGATAATGGAGAAAGTGTATTCATTGATATGAAGTGGTGAATAATATGCAAGTATTTATTGATATGGAGTGAGATCATCCTCAAGGCAGTGGATATATCAGAAGTTTACATTATATACTTTGGTAGTGTTGAGTCTACTTCATAAATGAGACATCAATTCTATGATCAAAATGGCCGAACATGGTTTTGCAAGATCAAATTACATTATTATCTCTAAGGGTGGCCGACTATGTTATTGCCAAGCTAAATTAAATTATTTTATCAAAAGGTGGCTGATTTCTCATTTACCAAGCCAAATTCATATATATTTAAATCAATATTAATTTCCCAAGTTAAAATAAGAGGTGCAGCAATTAATATATTCCTAAAGGGGCAACAATTAATTTTTCAAAGGATGTGAAGTTGTTAAAGAGCACGGACTAATATTCTAAAGAGAAATTTATTAAGGGCTGCATTAGAGATTAATAAAGGAAATGATTTAAGTCAAAAAGAAATGATTATTTTTATAATAATTATTAAAGATAACTTAAAGGCAACAATTGGATTTATTAAAAGACACATCCACTTAAATATTTGTCTCCTTTCAAAGAGACGTATCTCTTTTAAAGGCACATCCTTTGGAAAATTGAAGCGATATAAATAGAAGTTAAAGTGGGAACCAAAAGGCAACAATTCAATGATTTATTTCTGAGAAAAAGAGCACATTAAAAAGGAGATAAAAGGGAAGAAATATGAAGTGTAATTCAGATTTGTTTTGAGAGCATATGCAGCCAATATATGAATGATAAATGCAAATAGAGGTTGGAGCCTTTTGCTGGGTTGAAGCTTAGTTTGTGTGGGGGTTGGATCCTTCAATAGTTTGGAGCCTATCGAATCAAGGTTGAAGCCTCTTGTAGGGTTGGAGTTCATTTGAGTGGGGGTTGAAGCCTCCAATAGGTTGGAGCCTATAATTCTATCAAGTGGAGATTGGAGTCTCTAGTAGGTTGGAGCCTACAAGAAGAAGATTAATCTATAATATAAAGCAATATTTTATTGTGGTTTTCTCTCACAAGGGCTTCCACATAAATCAGTGTTCTCATTGTGTTCTTAGTTGCTAGATCTTACTTGAATGTTTTCATTGTGATTGGTTAAGTTTTGAAGAATAAAAGATTGTTAGATATTGATTTACCCCGCCCTCTCAGTATCACAGTGTGCTCATCAAAATATCACACAAAACCTAACCTTAAAATCAATATCCTAGATGATATCACAAGATGTCCACAAAAGTTTCAACATAGAATTTGAAAACCCTCATTTACAGGTTAGAAAACTCTATTTTTCTCAAAATTAGAAATTGACTCAATCCTAACTTGCGATTGTATCCATCAATGACGTCTTGAGCTTAAATCATGAAGTGCATATTCAAAGGGGTGCAACTTGAGTAAAAAATAACAACAATATGGGGGAATATAACTGAGACAAATCTAGGTCTTGTTAGTTTGACGTAATTCAATCACATAATGAACATTGTAGATGCAACCGGTAAGGCCAACAAGATTGTGAAAAATAGACTGGATAAACCTCATTGATGTGTCCAAAATTGGTAATGAAGTGCACCCAAGACTATGATCCATCCAAAAGGATGGTGGTCAAAGATAAACGAATCATGGCCAACTTGACTGTTGATGCTATTTGAGATACATTCAACATCCCCTATTACAAAGAAGTAAGGATGATCGACATGGATAATGCTAGGAAAACATATGAAGAGGATATTGAGGCATGTCACAAACACATTAATTCCAAACAAATGGAGCATTCCAAAGTTTCCATTGCCAAAATATCCAAGACTTTTTATAGAAGTGACTTCACACAAGAAATTGGAGATAAAATTATATTGCTAAGCACAGTAATGGGAATGGCAATGGCAACAAATTTTGAGGCGTGGATGTACATGTACATAACTACATGCTAAACAAGTGATAGCATGTTGCACTGGGCAAAGATCATAAGTGATAATCTGCATTCTTAGTTAACAAATAATGAAAACAAAAGGAAATTTTATATGACCTTGTATCTAGTATACTCATAGACAAGGAAATTCAACTTTTCAGATCTAGAGAAAAAAGGAGCAATGGGATTCCAAACAAACCCTATGATTGAAGAAATTCAAATAAATGTGGAATCCAAAGAAATTGAGGAAGTTGAAGATGTTCAAACAATAAAGGAGCAAATAATTATTTTTCCTAGGAAGAAATTCGACTTGAGGTATTTCATGAAATAATATAGGACATTCCTCAAGAAGTAGAAAAATTAAGGCCAAGACCAAGAGGGAGACATAGATTGTGATGATCTCTACCTAGGTATACAACATCTATAGGAATTTCTTGCTGTTCCAAAAGTCTCGAACTGATATTAAGTTACGGTTTTTGCTTGTTTGCAATATTAACCCAGTTTCATACATAAAATAGGTGCATAGGAAAATATGTTGTCGACCAGTATATGGTTGAATAACAGGTCAGATTGTTACATTGATCTCATTGTGCAACACAAAACATAAATACCAAGTGAACAAAGAATGCTTAGACACAAAGGAATTATTGAAAATGTTTATAAGATTCCTTGTAACACTAATTTCTTTAATATTTATCACATTATCGACAATTACAGACTATAACAGGAAGTTTTGTACACATACATAGGTTTAGATATAATGCATGTAATCACGCCAATGGCCAGTAGTGTTCCAGTGAAGAGAAATAAGGCCAACTCCAATAATATTCCTGATCAACATAAATAAGAGGTGTAAATCCATCGCAAAAAGGTCACACACAATGCTTTGGGATAATGACTACTAGTAACGTCAGCCATGACGTAGTTGCACACACACATAAGTCCAAACCTTCAGAATAACTTCCCGTCTTCATAATACCATCCTAGGATGATCGTGTATCCTCTACTCCGGTCACTTTGATGAATCGTGCATATATGAATGTCTACGGTAAGTGCACAAACAAACTATACAGAGTAAATCGTTATGCCCGATATCGGGGCCTCAATAACTAGCGGTCAACAACATGAAATAAGATTGTTGGAAGAATATATCCAATTCCGTGTGAAACCTTTCAATGATGTAGAGGCGCCAACACTTCAAAGGCCCAAACCATCGATGCTATAGAGAAATGATCATGAAACTTTATGATTTGTCATGTTGGGTTTCCATCTAGTCAATGGCATTTGACCTTTGAGAATTTTCATTCTCGGGTTCTCCAAT
>CM021101.1:493572159-493602451 GCA_007115665.2 Sequoiadendron giganteum
GAAGGGATGGGTTAAAGCTTTTGACCCAGCAACTCTTCATGAGGCGATAAGGAAGGCAAGGAGCATAGAGCTTTCAACCCCAAAGAAAAAATTTCCACCTAAGACATTTCTGCATGATAGAGACAAGAGGCGTGATAGCAAGGAAAAAATTTGACCCAAAGAAAACCCCGCAAAGAAGGTGGAAGACGATTAAGAAAAATCTTTGTTTCACATGCAAAGAGCCATGGGCCCCAAGTCACAAGTGTTGGGAAAAGGGCAAGAACCGTCAATTGGAGACCTATTCACCTGATGGATCAGAATCAAAAAATTCATACCAGCAAGCTGAAGCAGAGGAAAGTGAAGAAGAAGGGTTAGAAGAAGGGACAAGGAAAGTGAAGGAAAGTGGTGGCACTCTTGCAAGGATCTGTAGCCTTCAAAAAAGCAGTTCTTTCAAACTTAGAGGGATGTTGAAAGGGCAGCAAGTTGTTGCTCTAATTGACACTGGTGCTACGCATAATTTCAACGACGAGGATATTGTAGCACAATGTGGGCTCAAGACTAGAAAATTTGGAGGTTTCAAAGTCATGGTTGCCAATGGTAATACCTTGTGTTAGGATGATACCACAATTGAGGATCATGTCTACAAATGCAATGACTACTTCTATGTTGTCAACACTGGAGGCACAAATATTGTTTTGGGTATGCAATGGCTTCATTCCTTAAAAAACATCACCTTGAACTTAAAATCCATGGATCTGAAATTCCAAGATGGTGATAGGAAGGTGGTATTGAAAGGAATGACTAATAGGGGATCCAACACTATAACGTGCTAGATGATGCAAGGGATAAGGTCCAAGTAGGAAGATGGAGATAGTTACTAAACTCATGATAATCCCCTATTTGACATGGAAGCAAAGCTCACATTTCCAAATCTTTTATTTGAGATGCATGAAGACAAGGTGATAGAAGAACCATTATCTCTAATTGGTCTGCTTCCTATGATGAGTTGTGATTGGTTGGATCCTTGTGATAAGGAGGAGGTGTGCCTTGTGGATGCATTGCAAGGAATAGAGTATCATCTTGAATCTGATGGAGTCACTTGGGGATAGGTTTTTCGTGCCCAAGATCATAGGCATGGACAAATTGTTGTTGTTACCTCTCTTTGTAGCCATCTTATGAGTCCATTGATGTCCCCACCAATGGATTGGAGAGAGATTTTGAGAAAATATTGGCTCTATGGTGAGTTGGTGACACTTGAGAGGATTTTTCTAGCCATGGACATGAGCAAAGGTATCATTTTGGTTGATGCTTTTTAGTGTCACAGTAGCTGTTCTTCTTCTTGGGTGCTGATTTTTCAAAAATCAGACCTCAAGTTGACCATTTCAGACTTGGAGAATTACAAGTATGCTCATTTTCAGTCTATTCGACCCCTTAGCAGGATTGACTTGTGGTCTTAGATGAGGGGAATGTTGAGTTTGGGAAATCAGAATCCATGTGGGAGGAGTGTACAAGCACCAGTCAATTAATATTCTTATCCATTCGCTTGTACTTATGTTTGGGATAGCGGAATATTTTTCAGTTTTGACCTTGATGATGGAATGTAGAAAGTGAAGAATGAGGAAGTTAGCATTAACTTTCTCAAATTTCCCTACAGGGTACCACAAGGTTTTGATTGTGGGGGGAAATTCTCCACGGAGTTAACTAAGGTCTTGTTGAGATTGATTGCTCTTCCTACAGGGGAAATTCAAGAGATTACAATTGTGAGTACTCAACAGAACAATGTTCCTACTCAGGGGAGCTATGGATTCCTCAGACTTAGTTGGGATCCTAGAGTTATATTAAGTTTTAGTTAGAATTGATTAGTGCATGGCTTGCGATTGCTTGAGGACAAGCAATCTCGAGGAGGGAGGATAGTAATGTCCCCTTTTTGGTCCTTAACTTTCCAGTGACCTTTAGCCTATTTCTAGGGATTCCAAGTTTCCTGGAGGTTTCTCGTCTGCTTTTCAGGAGGATATTGCAAGAGTTTTCCAAAGAGTTTTTTGGGTCTTTCTAGGCTTTTTGAGATCCTTGGTGGGAAATCACTACTATTTTTAGTAAGTCACAATTGCATCTCAGAATGTGCTTATTTTGAGTTTGGACACACTATTTTTAGCAATATACTATTTTTAGTAAGTGTTGTTTCTAGTGATGGTCTTGGTAGTAGTTCAGTGTAGAATTTCTATTTCTGGTAGTGGTGGCAATTTCAATTGATGGTGTCTTGATATTTTTGGCAGTTGGCGTCTCCACCATCCTTGGAGGTCAAGAAAGGAAATATCTGTAACTTAATTTTATAAAGTCAAAAGGCCCCTTGGACCCCCACGCCTAGCATGTAACAACTTAAGTTGTTTTTAAAAAGCATATTTGATGCATGACTATAGTGGATGCCAAAATGAAGGTTTTAAGTGATTTTTTATAAAGTTTATTTTCTCCCCAAGTGTGGCATCCCTTTTTGGAGGGAAAAGTTATTCAAACTTCTAGGTCTCAAAGTGTTATATATACTCCCTCATTTGCTCTCATTTGGACATGCTAATGGATGATAATGAAGTTCTCTCAGAGTGAGGACTGAATCCTTCAAGGGATTTGGAGGCGAAAACCTTCAAAGTTGCTCTAGTTTTAGAGTTGAGAGATACTCCCTAGCATCACTGTGGCAGTCACCATTAGAGTTATTGGTTAAATATTTTTAGTTTTCTTTCGATTATGGATTGTTTTGATGTCTTCTAGCTATGTTTTGGTTTGTTAACTCTTCCTGCAGCAATTTGGAGAATTTTGAAAGTGATTTTAGAAGATTGCAGCTTTTTGGTTGCCTTTTCCTACCCTAGGCCGCACCACATGGTTTGCATATGTAGGTTGGAGGACTTCATATCATTTTGTGGGTATTGGTGCAAATGAACCTAAATCCTTGGGTGCCCCCTCTTGCCAAAAAGAAGATTTTTTAGTGCAAAATTAGATTTTACCTTGCTGGTTTCCCATCTAGGGAGGTCATACAGCCCAACTGGAAGGAGTTTTGGTGAGTGTGGATGTTGTTTCAATCTTATGGGGGTTTCTACTTAGCTCATCTTGGACACCTAGCCTAGTACTCCCCTTTGCAAGTTGTTTGGCATGATTCTTTGGAGTATTAATGAAGTTATGCTCATTCTATGATTGTTGGTTGGTATTTTTGAGCTTGTTGTTCGAACATTTCAGTCTGCTATCCTGTGTATCAGACCTGTAGCAACAGCTTGTTTGACCTTCTATCGACCTCCGGAGGACCTTCCATTGATGTATAATTGTTAGATTTTGTGGGTTCTCTCATATTATCATTGTAGCATCTTGGGGGGGAGTTTATGCTTCATGTCTTTGTCATTTTCTTATTGTAACAACATGTTTAATTTTGAAGCATTTTCTAATTGAGATGATTGTAACACCATTGGTAGTACCATTGGTGATCGTTCAGTGTATTTACATTACTACTCACTCCACTAAACAAGTGTTTCTCCCGTTGAATAAATGGTTGAACTTTTTTATGTTACATGCTACTCCCACTGAATAAGTGGTCAAGTTCTCATTTACTTTCATGTTATGCCTGTTGAACAAGCGGATGGATTTATTTTGATTGGCTGGCTTGCTGCCATGTATTTTCTTACTTGTTGTAATTCTCGTTGAATAAGCGGATTATTTACTTTCACGCATCTGATTTAATTACTCACCCCATTGAAGAAGTGGTAACTTAGAGAATTTCAGAATTTGTAAGCCACCACCATATGCTCTCACCTTTCCCACATCGGGATCTGGGTGATAAGAAAGTGGAAGGTGTTTACTTTCAATTAGCTTGAATTTCCAGTTAATGCAAGATCCCCTTCTCACTGTATGTTTGCCCACATCGAGATTTGGGTGATCAGAAAATGGAGGATTGCTTACTCAATTGATTATCATTCCTATGTGGCTAATGCTAACAAGTGAATTTTGAAAAAAAATTAAGGGTGGGTTATTACACACTATGAACACCCCACTTCATATGGAAGCCTATTATCTAAATCCCAAATGGTATGTAACTAGACTTGGTAGAGTGCCCCCATCTCATAATAAAGAGGTTAAAAAATGGCTCATGAAAGCCCTTCCAAAAATGTATATTGATGAGGATTCTTCTTTACTTGACATACAATGGCTTGCCTTTACTAGTTTATAGGGTCCAACCTTCAACAAACCAAAGGCGAGGATAGATTGAGCTAAACTAGCTCAAACCAACCATATTGGATGGTTGATATGGCATGGCAAGGATGTACTAGAGTTGAGAATTCTTTCCACTCACCTCCTTTGATATGTTGTCAGCTCCTCTACTACGAAAAGGAATTGAATCAGTCAAGAGGAACAACCTTACCTCTAGACAATTGGAGAAATTAATTGTCGTACATAGTCCCTTGTGGCTATAGGATTGACAAAACCCTAAGTATCACCAAAATCCAACCTCATGTTAGAATTTTGATCCTAAAGATGCTACATAGGTTGATGAGGAGGTAGAGGAGGGATTGGTTGGGGTTCGAATGCATGATGTAACCCCTCATAGTGGTAGTGACTCTCATTCAAACACCAATTTTGATGCAAACCTACCAAAGGAAAATGATAATTAGGGATAGATATATATTTTGTATATTTTTGTCATTTTATAGTTGAAACTTGCAACCTTTGGACATTTTGTTGTAATGCTTATATAATATTATATACACATTGATAATGGAAGCGTTTAAATTTCATTAATTTGTTTGTCAATTCTCATGTAAATCCCAATTCAATTCTAATGTTTTGTATTAAGGTTATATAATGTCTATGGTGAATGCTTCATCAATGGTATCATATGAATATTCGAAATGTCCTTATATTTTCTTAAAAAAATCTTATTATTTTAATAGTTGTGCCCTATCATCCCCTAAAAAATGGCCAAAAATAAAACTCGTACTGGAAACATGTCCTCCCACCCCTTGTCATCCCCATCCTAGAAACTTGAGGGAGCATAGATATTCTTTGCTCTTCTCTTTGTTCCCTTCAAATAAGATATGCATAAGCATTAAGAAATTATGAATATCATATTTAATATATATATGGTTATTGCACATCTTCAATTTACACGAATGAAGAATTAAACATTTTATTTCCTAGACACACAAAGATCTTCAATTTCAAAAGCTTCCCAACATGTTTCCTTGAGGGAATGAAAAAAAATTCTACCAAGTGTCCTCAACACTTTAAATTCATTATAGATATTACTAAGCTATGCATACAAGTCACCCACCTTGTCAGCAAAATGGATGCCTAGCACAAGTTGTTGGTGGTTTTGATTATAGGCTACATTTGTTCTGCAACTCTCACAAATGCCACATACCATAGTAATCCTCCTACTCCTAAGCCATTCTACCACAACTCTCCACATCCACCAACCCACCTTCCATCACCAATTCCTAAACCTTTTGTTGTAGTAAAGCTTACCCCTATGCATGCTACTCCTCCAAAGCTTGTATCTCCTCCTCATCACATTTACAAATTCCACCTCCACTTATTCCTGTGATTTCTCCTCATCTTCCACCCAGAACAATTTAACCTTTACAAAGAAAACATAATTTTGATGACACAACAAATAACTGTGACACTTTTTGAATGAGCAACGAAGTGTTCCAATTCTCAGGCTATTCCAACAAAATCAATAGGCACTTCATCATTTTTCCTTAAAGAGAGTTTGCATTTGATCATCTTAATTAGACAAAACTCAATACATGCAGTTTCCCTTGCAAACATAAAAATTGATCAGTTGTATTTAATATCAAAATGTTATGGTATAAGGAGGTGTAAGCTTCAAATCACTAAGAACTAGACGATTAATAGGAAAAAATCATAGGTCATTTCAATAAAAAAATTATCTATTAACTATGGATTATGGTGGCCTTAAAACTGTCATTTATCTTTCAAGATTTTAGAAAGCTATTGCTGCTCCCAAAAAATTGGTGGTGCATTTTCCACATCACGAAGATAGCACTTTTAACTCCCAATCCCTCATTAGTATCGAAATTGATTTCACATTTATGGCCTTATCTAAGCCACCAAAAGCCCCATTAACCCCACCATATTAATACAAATCTGCACTTCCACCTGTGGAAATAAAGCCTTAGCCTTTCCCTAGTGTTAACTCCTGCCCCTCCCAAAGCAGTGCCTATGTACTCAATTCCACTTTAGATCTCCAGCCTACCCATCACCTGCTCATCATTATAAGTCTGCCCCTCCTCCATATTAGTTGAGCATAAAACCACCTTATAAGGTACCCAATTCATTGCACATTTGATCTTCATTCATCCATGCTATATTAGAAGTTGTAGATTAGGGCTGCTTGTTGGATTTATTTTTGTATGTTTTGGTATTGTATTACTGCTACTAGCACTTCACATTGTTGTTTTCGTTTACTTAGTGTAAGATATCAATTTTCAATTTGGAAGTTGAAAAAGATTGAGATAAGACCTATAATATGTTCAATAAAAAAGTTGGATATTTAGCTCTAGGATCCTGTAAACTGTCCACTTCATGCAAAATATTAAAGAAAGATGTAAAATGATCTGCTTATGGAATAATTATCCTTCATGTTTTCAATAATCTTGTTTTTGCAGAACGTGGAAGCTACATGTTGTTCTTGGACAAAAATTCCGAATTCATAAAAATCAATCACAAACTAAGGAGGAATCTCACAGAAGCAAATATTTTCAAATTATTGTAATATATGATCAGAATTCACCAGAATTCTTGACATTTTATGGAAAATATTGCAACTTTCTTAAATTGCATTGACCAAAAGTTTAATTGCAATATTAACTTATATATCAGTGACATATCACCAATATTATCACAATAAACTTGATTTTTGGCTATAAAGCCTTCAGACTACCTTTAATACTTAAATTGTCACGAAATAAATAATCTTCTAATCTTAACTATGTATTAGGAAACCTCACTATTATTCTCATTTAATTCAATTTCTTTGTAAATTAAAACCTAGAATATTTTGACCATTTAGCTCAATAGTTGTTGGAAATTAAAGCTCTTACTTACCTCTTTTTTGACTTCAGATGGAGGTATGTCGTTGCATCTATTCTAGGGCCATGCCACTTCACCCATTCTTGATTTCTGCATGAGAAATGATTAGCATCATTATAAATGAACCACAAACTTCTAGGTTACAATTGGTTTAACATCGAGGCATTTCAACAATGTTTAGCTGAAAAAAAGAAGTTGACATAATATCAAGTTTCAGTCAATTATCACTTTTTATTATAAATATTGTAAATTTAAGAGTTAAGATACTATAACCATTGAACTCTATTAATAAAATTCAAACAAAAAACACAAATCCACCTACACTGCTTCACCCTTCAAGAATCAATCAGAGAGGCAATGCAAAAAAAAAATTATTGCTTAGGCTAAACTTTCCAGTGACCTCATTTACTAGCAATCATTTATGACAACTTTTAGCTTTTAACTGTTCACTCTTGTATAAAGATGGTGGTGAAGTTCTAATGTGGAGCTTCTAGTAAGGTAACATGTCATTATTTTCTTGCATGTAAAGAATCCTAAGCATCTGGTTTGAATGTGTTTGATCTTCTTGAGGCTAAATCTGAACAAGCATGCAAGATGGTTCAATCAGAGGTCAAAACAACAATAGTATGCACAAGTGGAAAAATATCGCCAATCAAGTGTGTAGTAAAACACCTTGTTTCTAGGGATGGCGCCCATACATGACACACATATGTAGCATGGAAGCGGAATTTGATTGAAGGAGCACAAGGACTCATTAGTAGAAGGTGCAAGGAGGTTGGATTGGATGCACAAAGATAGGGCAGATGGTCAATATTTTCACACCTCCTTGTTCTCCCACCACTCTCCATGTTGCTTTCTTTTCCGTTTTCTTTTCCAGTGCAAGCCATAAATGCACCTGATTCATTAATTGATCTCCCATTCTCTCTTATCTTAAAAAAAAGAAGATAAAACAAACTACCCTTTAAATTACTCACTGCAACAACTATACAATGTGTTCACAACCATACCATATACATAAATCTTAAAATTAGTGCCCAAAAATAGAACTAGCCCAAATTGGCTTAAAAGTCATCTGATTTCATTTCTACATTTTTCTCCCTACACAGATATGGGTCACTCTAACATTTTTCATCCACCAGAAAAGAAGGGTTGATTCCTTGACTGCACCAGATGCAACCACCATTACAATTATAACAAGGAGCCTTAACATTTTGCAAATCACCAGAGAAATTTCATATGGTCCTTGAAGTCATTTGTCCCGTTTGGAAAAAAAATTAAAGAACACATTGATACAAGGTAGAAATGCATGTGGTTGTAAAGATCGCAAAATATAAGAATCCCACTAAAATACTGGCCTATAACTCTTACTTCTAGTATGAATATTTATCATTTGCACAAATATAACTAAACCAATCTTGAGATATTTGAGAATGTAAACCATCAATTAAATCCAGGTCAAGCCTATTCAGTGAGCTCTAAAAGACAGAAAAGCATGACCACTGTAAAAGCAAAAGAAAACATAAAATAATAGGATTAAAAATTTAGTATTCTTGAGGATATTCAATTCTTAGCCACAACCTAAACAAGGCATAAACAGAAAATTCTTGAAGACATAAGAAAAGCGTGAGCACTGTAAAAGAACAAGAAGACATAATTCTAGGATAGAAAATTTAGTATTCTTGGTCACAACCTAAAAAAGGCACAACTAGATAATTCTTGAAAGACTTACAATGAGCTAGAGATACCATAAGGAACACACATCTTTGTTGTCTTCTCTGTGTAATACCTCGTCTTCTATCAATTGAGGAACCACAATTGTGTTTAATCGTTCAAGAGGAAAAATAAACCATGTTTGCAGGGTACTTTGTATCTACACAAAATCCTATTTATAGAGAATATTATTTGTAACTTAAGAATATCAAAAATAAATCAGCATATAAACTCGTAAGTACCACAAAACTTACATGTGCAATGAAAATAAAATTTAAGCCCGAAGGGCTAGCTCAAGTGGTTGTATGTTGAATGCTTCATGTGGGAGGTCTCGAGGTCCACCCCCGAGCTGGCCACCTCTGTCGTGCTGGGCCCTACTTGATGTCCCCACCGGGTTAGGCACCTACTGTGGTGTCGATGGTTTACTTTGCGCCCACTCCTCAACTAACTGGGGGGTGTGCGCGAGGGTTCGCCGCGAAGTACATTTCTTCGAAAAAAATGAAAATAAAATCAGGATAGATGTTCGAATTAAATTCTCCAACATATGCTTGTCGGGAAACATTTTCTTTTGAAATTTGCAAGATAGACAACTTTGTCTATGCTTCAACTTTGATATTTATATTTAAAATCCTTTAGAAATGGCTGCAACGAGTGTTTCAACTCTAGGAAAAAAAAAAGCAAACCCCTCATTTGAAAGCAATTTTTTTTTTTTAAAGCGTCAACACCTCTTATATACATATGAAAAATGTAGAAGCATAGACAAAGGTATGTAGAAAATTTGATTGATGATTCATATGTTTTTCATTGTTTTTATCTTTCATGATAAAATTTATACATAACACTTTATACATGTGAAATGTAGAAGCATAGACAAGGCATGTGCAAGTTTGACAAAATGCTTCAAATAAATGTGTTGTTATAGAATGTCATGATTGTAAGATATGTTCATTGTAGGTTTGTTGAAAAGGGTTTAGAAACATTTGTATAGGGTGTGTATATCCATAATTGAAAGTAGATTTTTGTAAGATGTAGTAGTTGTGTCACTTCCTATCACCACTACTTTCACAGGAATTTATGCACAAATTTCAATAGACAAGAATGTATGTAGAAATTATCTCTTGAATGATTTAAAATTACGATTAATTTTATTTATAGCTTATATTTTGTGGATGAGACTTGAAGTTCCTTGTAGTTTCTCATGGCATTCACTATTATGGATCAAATCTTTAAAGAGGCTTTAGAAACTTTCAAGCAAATGTAACTAGCAAAAATAAAACAATACTTCACAACATTTGTCAGTAACCTCATGCCTAACACAAAAATGGGAGTATTGGAACAAGGCATGGGGATCCATCAAAGCATTACCTTCTTTAACCTCTAGAAAACTTCTTGAATTGTATCATTCCATGAGAATGCTCCCTTCTTAGTCATGTTAGTTAGGGGTGTTTCCATCTATAAGAAGCCCCTAATTAATGATAATAATAAATATAATATCTATAGGAAATGGAGATTGGTTTATGTTTTTAAATGGAAACAAGAGAATTCTAAAACTTAACTAACCTATAAAAGTGTCAACTCTAAGTTAAAACACCAAAAATAAGAAAAAATTAGCTCATGCTAACACTCACACAATGGAAGTAAAATTGGGTATTCATTATTTTCTATAGAAATTCACTCACTAGGTTAAATTAGAGGTTGTTCAATGAAATTATATGCTCAAGGAAAAACTAATGACTTAAGGGAGAATCTACAATTTTAGGTGGAAATATTGGGAAAAGTGTGCTTTACACCTTGTATAGTAAGATTAATAATTAATAATGTAAAAATAGAAGTAATTTGAGTACATCTTAGAAATGTGTACATCACAATGGGTTAAGCATTCTTGGGAACACTTCATGTCAAATGTGACATTGAGATAAATATTTAATGTGGGTGTCACATTGAGAAAATAATTAATATTGGAAAAATTTATTACCAAATATTTAATTTGGGGCCATGGTTTTCTAAGACCATAGTTTTGAGGCACTCGATTTATGTAATATCACTTAGTGGTTTTGTGCAAGTTTGTCTCTATTGAACCAAGCACATGAGTATGGGTTGAGGTGGGCTTATGTAACCTTTGTCTTAATGGCTAATTTTTAATGAACATCACTTTAGGTTTCATATATGATAACGTGAAGCATGGAGTGGGATGTTTGGTTACATGTTTATTATTTAATTGTTCAAATGGAGGAATACAACTAGGGTGATTGATGCTTTAAAATCTTGCATGCCAAAGATTACAAGTATTGTAATTACTTGTAATCTTATTTATGAGATAATACATTGAGTTATATGTTCTTTTAGAGGCTATATTTTTTCCTTGAAAGGGTTTTTTCAGGGTATATTTGGTACTATCTTGTGGTATTTTCACTATTCTTTTGTATTGTGGATTCCAAATACTTATTTTTTATATTTTCTCTCATTAGAGTTATGTGGAAATTATATAATTTATTGTAAATTACCTTTCATTTGGTATCATATCTTTGTTTTCAAGTTGTAAGAGGAAATATCTTCTTGGTTATCAACCCTTCATATGAGTGGAATCTTGTGCATAATTGAATCCATGGTCTTGCAACAAAAAGAAGAGATATTTTGAAGGTTTAGATTTGTTGTAGATCTAGGGTTTGTGTGTAGATTTAGCAAATATGTTTTTTGGGGATCTTTTTATTAGATTTTATAGGATGAATTTTCATACATGACCCCCTAGACAATAATAGACCTCTCCATTGAGTCTAGTAGGCCCAAAACCTATAGATACACATAAAACTTAATAGATTCAGATTAAATAATGGTCATTTTAGGGCATACATAAATAATTGGGTATACCAGTTCATATAGATCCATATAGTTCTATTTATTCTATAAAGAATGTGTTGCACATGCAGTCATTATACTAGTAGAATATATTCTATGTCATCATATATTGTGTAGAAAATTTAGATAGTGTGATTGGGTCAAGGGTACAATTTTTATGTCATTAGAGGTACACCTTGTGTCATGTTAGGTATGTCTACATCAAAAAAGTATAGAAACAACAAATGGTTTTTGGGGGGCACAAGGCCCTAGTCATAAGGGTTACAACCAGTGGTTCTACTCAATCAATGGGAGGTAACTAGGCACCACTAGAAGCTACCACCTCCATTATAGTCTATAGCTAAAATATTATCTTAGTGCCACTTTTTCCCAACCCTAACTCTTTATGAATACCTTGGTGGCACCATGCCACCCATCTAACAGTTTTGCTAGAGGGTCATCCATGTACAACCAAAATAGTGCAATCAAGTGCTATAAAAAACTGTTTTTTATGCATAGCATAAATTTAACCCAAAATATCAAAACGTTAAGTTCTTATAGTTGACAAAACAAAACCTAAGCACTATGTAGTGGTATTAGTGGTTTTCTATATTTTACTATCTATGACATAAAATGTTATTTGGAAGCCAAATTTTCTCTCCTAAATTTAACAAGTCATATCATGAGCTCACAGTGCTCAATTTTTTACTTTTTATAGGAGACAAACAATATTTTTATTACTTCATTATGAATTAGGTTTAAAAGTATTAATATGAAATTTATTAAATTACATTTTTATAGAGTTATTTAATAGCTTACTTAACTATGGTCACTTTGTGGATTTGCAAAATATTGAATCTAGATGTGATTTAGTGTTAAGTCATGGGTAGTCTATGTGTTTATCTCTAATATTCTCTATTTGATATGTTTATTGATGCAATACTGATCTTGTATGTTACATTGTGAGATCTATGATTTGTACTTTTTTGTGAGCTATCTACACTAATAGATTGCATAGATAACTCAAATGTGAGTCATCTATACCCATACATATTTTATTGTTGATGTAGATTCTATTAGTTGGCCTTATTTTGGTTACTTTGTGTATTGGTATTTATGTTATTATGAGGTAAAGAGATGGTGTCATCTGAGATAGTTATACTTGGGGACCTATTATAATTGACTGTTAAAAATGTGAGATTTAGGGAGATTGATGTAGGTATATTTTGTGGTAATCATTGTGTTATGGAGATTATTGTTTGCATAAATATTTAGCATGGAATAGTTATTTATGTGGATACATTATTGATGGTGATGGTTTAATTCCCAATTTGCAGGTGATTATTTATCTTCTTGATTAAGAGATCGTATTTTTACTTTTTTAGACTACAAGAATCCCCCCCCCCCATAAACTACAGTGCATGTAGTAAAAAATTTCACGTGATCGATGATGTTTGCGTGACATGGCCTCCAATACCATGGGGATGGGGGGAGACTAGACCTCGTGACCTATTTCCTACAATAGGATGCTTTAGCCAATCGAGCTAGGTCCCCTACCCCATCATATTTCTACTTTATTCTTTGGATATGTTGGTATTTAATTTGAATGTTTTGATTATGAAAAGGTTGTTGGAAAGATATAGAGGGTTGTGAGGCACCACATATGTAATTTGGGTCAATATAGAATCATCTATCCATTATATACCACTTAAATAGCCTTAAAACACCTCTAATATGCCTAAATAAGCTATAGAAATTGTATAAAATATTATAGAGGAAAAGGTAAATTTGTGATGATACAATAATTAAGTGTTATTATGAAGGGATATGATGGAAATGAAATATTAAAATAAATTAAAAGGCTATATAAATAAGGGAAAAGTGAGATAAGAGTATGGAATCATGGGGAATAATATGATTAAATATACGTGAGAATAAGGAAGATGAAATGTGTGAGTAAGGCATTAAGAATTAATTCTAAGACATGTATAAGCCATTAACGTATATTAATATATGATTTTATGGTTGTATATATATGAATGTATATAATTCATTAGAATTTGGTTTATACTAATTGCATATCTAAGTTCACCCTTTTTATTGCATCACACCAATGTTTACTATATATAATAGAATATTAAACCTTAGACTCTGGTCAAGGTTTTTCTATCAACAAGGGCCATGGGTGATCTTCAGCTAGAATATATTTATCATGATGCCATGTGTATATTGGTAGCATGGCTCAATGAGATCTTTCACAATGATTTAGATTCATCACTCAATGATGGATAATATTATGTAGTGGTTTTTGGTATCATGGAGGAGTTATTAGATTTTATTACTAGTTTACATTGAGAGTTCTTTGAAATATTTAGTTATATTGCCAAGAGATGCTTATTTTCATGTGGTTTTGATATGTTGACATCTTGTTAGCATGGGAGACTCTTGGAGACTTTTGTTAAGGTGTTGGTTATGATTTTATAGTTTGATATATATGATCCTTGATTTAGAGGATGGATGATATTGTCCTATGGTGAAATATTGAGTATGCATTAGAGTTTTGGCATGATATAGGTGAGCTTGGGATAAAATATTTTGGTTAGATATACATGGCCCTATTTTGTGGATATGTAGACCATGATGCCATGGAGAGTTCCTCGTTTTTGTACCAATTGTATAGAGGGATATGTACTCATAAAAGGGATTACAACACATAACCAAGAATGGGATTTATTTTTGTTTTTAGAGTTATTTAATTTTTAATTTCTTAGAATTTTAGATTATTTTTGAAAGAAAGGAAGAAGAACACTAAGTTCACCAAAATATAATAGAGGAAAAGTTTAAACTAACTTAGAAAGTGCATGAACTCTCTAAATTATTCAATCTTTCCAATATTACCTCCTAGGTTAGCCAACATTTTGAAATGAAAAGTGTTGAATTGTTTTATTATTATTTCAAGAGTAATTATTTTGAATAACCTAGGAAAGTTCTTTAAAAGTATGAAAATTAAATCAACTAGCTAAATCAAAGAGTTGAAAAGAAAGAAATATGGTTTAATGTTATAAAAATGAAATAATAAGAAACTAACACCAAAATAGAAAAGAGTTCATAGGGAGACGGTCTATGTAGAAAGATAAAGTTATCTAGCCTAGATTCTTGCATAAAATTCAGACATCTGCATAGGCTCCCACGGCTCCATGGCTCCTTGCAAGAGAAACATAGTTTCTTCCTACACAATTTATTCTTGCTCTCAAAATCTATCTTAGTAGGATTTGGTTTGGGCTGATTAAAAGTTCTAGTGAATGGCTTGTTTTTCTTGAAACTTGTCTTCTAAAATCACATTCATTCATATAAGCATTGATTTTTCCCTTACAAAACAATTTCATTTATGAGGTCAATAGTGAGCAAAAGATAACCTAGAAAGGTATCTCCATTGCCAAATAATGTCCAAGATGTCTCATACCACCAAACCTTCTCAAACATTAAAGTGTTGGAGTTGAATCCCCAACCCTACAGCTCCCAAATAGCACTTGCAAACAAACACTCATCATAAATGGAGTGAAAAAGTGATAGAATTGTGGTAATAGTTAGTCTTTTGATCCAAATAATTTTATTTTTTTATTGAGAATAATATAATAATAGTAAATTATCCCTGATAAAGGATAAAGAAACACTAGGAAAAGATTAAGTTAGATCATGACATGTGTCTTAATCCAATGATTTCAAACAAAAAAACACATAACTTAAGTAAGATTAAGTATGTTAGTGTAAAAAACTAATAATTAAATAATTAATCAAGAAAATACATTTTTACTCTAACACCCCCTTAAGTGTAACTTAGGAAGAAGCTAAAAGCTCTAATAAAAAATGCTTAACAATTAAAAAATGGGTCTTGACAACAAGGCATGTTGGCAAGAGAAATGGGGAGAGTACAGTCCAGAGATCTGTACCTTGGTACTCCTTGAGTAGTATGTTTATACCTTTGAGGATATAGTAAGAGAAATAAGCATGTGCGGTAGGAATCTATAAGGCATACATGACATACAATATCATACTATCAAAAAAAATTCTCATATCCATAACACATATTTTCCTTACAAATCATTTATATTATATTATAGCAGATACAAAAAGGTAGGTCTAGTCTCTGCTTTGGTAGTATGTTATCATTTCTTATCATTACATTTCTATCTCTTTATTTATTAGATATGATATATGTACATGTGTTCCCTTGAAGTGACATGACTCCTAATAGTGACTAATGTCTTTTCCCAAGTATCCTAGTCTTCTTTTAGCACTATGTGGTATGTTTTGTTTTTGCCCTTGACCTACTAACATCATCCCCTCTTTTAAAATGATGTCTTGTCCTCAAGACATGTTGTCCTCTATCTTCATTCTTGCAAAATTAGCAGTCCAACGTGCATGTGCTTGTAGGAGTGTGCCTATTTGTGCTTGTATTTGGGCTTATGTGTGTTCTACTTCCTGGAGAGTGGTTGGGATGGTGATGTTGTCGGTTATTCACTTTGCTTCTTTCAAAATCAGTTTGAGGAATCTCAACTCGTTATTGACCAACTCCCTTAGCTATTGTAATTTCTCTTTGACCAGCCCTTGTTGGGTATGGATTTGTTGGAGCTAGATGTGTAGATGATCTATGTTGTCCCTTGTTGCTCTGGTCGGGTCCTATAAGGGGTTGCAAGTCATTTGTGTTATTTGATCCTTCGTCTGTGTGATTTGGTTCCAGAGGCTCCTTGTTGTGTTGGGCTACTGTAAACAAAAGTAATCTATTATTCCGATGACCTTATTGTTGGCCTCACTCTCTTTGATATGTTGCTCCAGTTGAGTGTGTGCGGTAGCACAACTCTTACTGAAATGTTGGGTGTTCTTCTTAGTAAGTTCATCCTGGGCCTCCTTCCTTATATTGTCCTTTTGGGACATCAAGTCCATTTGTAAGCCGACCACTATTGTTGTAGTTTTTGTGGTAAAGGGAGGGATTGATCCTTGGAAAAATGAGGAATAGCTTTCAGGAGCATCTTTATGCCCTCCTACAACTATATTGTTTATTACACATGTTCTTGGAGAGGTTATTCTCTGGCGGTGTTATGGAAAATGTCCCCAAATCTTAAGTTATGAATGGGTGATATTTTGGATAGATTAAATTGGGAGCCCACCAATGGTACTTGGAGCAATTATGGAGGTGATGCCAGTTGGATCTGTTGTTGAACTAGAAGATTTTTGATGGTTGAGATAGTATTTGAAGGAGTGGATACTTCTCCAAATTTGTCTTTATTCTTTTTCATTTCTTCTCTAGAACCGCTTGTGTTTCCTTTTGGTTCCTCCATCCACTCTTCTTTTGTAGCTCTAGTTTTTTGAGGAACAATATCTTTTTATGTGAGACCTTCCTCTTGCTTCGAGTCCTTGGTAATTTCCTCATAGAGCTTTCAGGTAGCCTCCTCTTTCTCCTTTCAAAGATCTTTTGTGTTCACCAGATCATCTATCATGAGTCTATTGACTCAGTGCTTAGTTCAGAGTTCTTTTGATTGTGCTTGTGCTAGAGCCTTAACTCTTTTTTCCCTTATTGCTATTGTAATCTCATCTGGAAATTCTTCTTGAGGCCTTTATTAAGGTGATTTACACACCTTAACAAGCTTTGAATTATTTTGTCTTTATTTCCCTCATCATACTCCTCATACATTTTTAAGATCTATGATAGCATTCCATGATGAACAATGAAATTAAACATTCGGGCACATTGATTGGCTCACCTGAGAGTTCTGAAGATTGTTGCTCATGGGTTTTCTCTTGTTGTCCTTTCTTTTGTTGCTTCGATTTGGTTGGAGTGCTTGAAGTCCTTTGTTTTATTTGCTTTTTTTGGTAGAGGCTTCTCAACCTCTTCTTGCTCTGAGATCTCTTCTACCTTGGCTTCCTTTTTATCCTCTTTCTTCCTTTGGGCCCTCTATTTTTTCCTTGCTTGTCGGGTTCTTTTTGGGGCTTGTGGTGGTTTCCTGGGTTGAGAGGTTGTCGGTGCCGATGTTGAAGGTCCTTCGATTTTCCCAATGGGGTGGTATGTGATCTTGTAGCCCTTCTATCAGAAGGTTTTGATTGTGTTAAGGTGGTCGCTGTTGGTTTCAATCCTCCTTCCAACATGCCCCATTGCTTATGAAGTTTTCTTTAATTCTTCTCCAAGTCCTCCTGTGTCTCCTTGCCAATCTTCTTGACCATGACTTCTTGGTAAGACTTGGACCTCTTTGTGTTGGGATCCTTGGGTTCCAGAGCAAGGTTGTCGTGTAGGCATCTATTTCTTGAGGGGCGACCTCGTATGCTAGTGTCGGAATCCATAGTGTGTGAGGTTCAACTGCCTCCATATAGGTGTAATATTTGTCCACCAACAATGTTTTAGTATTTTCATATTGCTTTGCTAATAGATAGGGGACTTGGTCCCTTAATTGCATTTGTTCTTGGAAGGTTTTGAAAAAACCTTAGTATGTTACTTATTGTGCTTGAAAATACTCAAATTGATGGGTATGGTACTTAGTTTGGGAAGCTATGGTCTGGTCAAGTTACCAGACCTTACCCTTGAAGTTGTGTAATTCATCTAGAAAATAAAATAATAGATAGATAAGTAATGTTTCATACTGGAAGTGGTACCTAGAATTCTTGATCTTATGCAAGTTCTCCAATAGTTGTTCCCTCATAACCTTGCACAAATCAAAGTCTTTTCCTTCAACCACCATCTGGTATGTGGTGTGGACAATAGCGACAGTTGTAAAGTCTTCCCAGTTGGCATAGTAAAATTTGTAGACTATGCCCATTTCTGCATACCGGACTCTAGGGTTGGTAATTGTCTTTAGGCTTAGGCTCTTGCCATCAAACATGGCTTTGGTCAACATCTCTACTTCAATATTTTTAATGGCCTTTTTGGCCGAAATCCCTTCTACCATTCTTAGCCCAGTTACAACGTGGATGCCCTCTTTCATGATTCTATGTGGCTTGTCTAAATACATGAAGTCATCATGTACTCAACTTAGCATGATTCAAACCCATTCCTCCTCATTAGAGAAGTTTTGGTAATCTTTCCACATGTCCAGGCTCTTCCATCCAATCTCTATGTACTCTAGCTTATAGGTTTTATTTTCATCCTCCAATAATTGGCCGTGAAGGTCTTCTAGCTTGGTGTGGTTGATTTCCACAATGGGTTCGTGGATGTAATTTCTAACATCCTCTAGGTAGACAACATTGTGTGGTACTGTTGAAACTGTCCCCTCTTTGTCAGTTATCATTGCTTTGAACTAGAGCTGTTTGAATGCTGGTCTGAGATTCTTAGATATGTGAATGACTGTTGGAGAAACCATTATTTAGTGCAAGGCAAGTTTTTTCAGAGAGCTTTCCATGGAATTTTTCTATCTTTCTTGGCACATGCTTAGTGCACACTTTTCTCGCAATTGCAGTTGTGAAGAATGGAGTAGGAACTTGGGTCTTTATAGAATTCTTGTTAGTAGGGTATGAGTTGTAGCATAGTCGGTTGGTAGCTAAGTCTTTAATGCTTTGCTCGGTTTGTAGGTTTTTTGAGCTGTTGGTTTGATTTGACAAATGCCATGTGTAGTTTGATGTTTAATTTTTGTGATTTCAAGACTATGGTACAATGTATATTTGGTGGTTTTAATGTGTTTTCTCTGGCGGTAGGTAATAATGTTGTAAGTGTGCACCATTAACATGTCCTACTACAAGTGTCCCATCCAGTTGTCAGAGTTTGACCACTCCTAATTCATTAATGTGATGAATGCAATAGGGTCCTAACCATCAAACTTTTAACTTCCCTTGTTTCTTAAATTTGTTGTAATATAGTAGCACTAAGTCCCCTATTTGAAATATTTTTATCCGTAAGTTTATGTCATGCCACACCTTTTGCCTTTGTTGTTCCAACTATTGGTTATACATAGCAATTTTCCAAAATTCATCTAGTTTTTTTAATTATTTTGTTCTTTTCATTAATGATTCATCTTCTTCTAATCGAAAAGTTAGTGTTGTACATATATTAGGGATTATGAAATGCATGGGTATTGTCACATCCAGGCCACATACCAATTGAAATGGTGTAAATTTCCTAGTCCTTTTGTAGGAGGTCAGGTATGCCCAAAGTACTATCGATATCTTAACATCACAGTCTATCTGGTTTCCATCACACATTTTTGTTAATGCTTTCCCAATTATTTTGTTTAAGGCTTCACTAGCCCCATTTGCTTGCAAATGGTATGAAGAGCTTCTATTGTGAGTTATCATGAAATTTTGTAGCAAATTTTTTTATCATATTATTTATGAAGTGTTTGTCCTAATCATTGACTATGCTTAAGGGAAATCCATATCTGGTAGTGATGTTTTCATATAAAAAATTGATGGTAGTTCTTACGGTACAGTCTTTGGTTGGTTATGCTTCTTCCCATTTATCAGATACTCCATTCTGGTTATAATAAATTGATATTTTGAGTGTTTTGTTGATGGATCGATTGGTCCTATCAAATCTATCGTCCATTTTTGAAAAGGATTTTGGGCTAGTACCGGTTATAGACAACTCTTCTTAGGATGACGTCTTTCCCTCTATGGTATAGTTCTCCTATTAACGTATATGGTTCTACTCTCCATGCCAATGATTGTTTATCTTATGGAGATAGGTCTTTTGGGAACTCTCTAGTTGATAACAAGATAACAATATCTTCTAATTCTTTTGGTACTACTGTAATGTGGAACAAGTGTGTATCGGGTAACTCTTCTCCATATACATTTGGTTCTTCACCGGTTTCAATCCGTAATAGGTAATCCGGTCCTTGATTTCTCTTTTCGAGTTCTACCATTATTTTAAATCAAATTCTTGGAATAGTAACAACCATCTAAATATTTGTCCATGAGTTACCAATTTTTTGAGTAGGTATTGAAGGGTTTCATGATCTATGAAGGTGAAAGGGGTGGATAGTAAATAATTTTGGTACTTTTTTCGAGTGTATACTATTGCCAATGCTTCTCTTTTTGTGGTGGTGTAATGTTTATGTGCTCTAGTAGTATGTTATCCTTTCTTTTAATTGCATTTTTATCTCTCTATCTATTATGTATGTCATATATACATGTTTTCCCTTGAAGGTACATGACTCCTATTAGTGACTAGTGTCTTCTCTCGGTACCACAATCTTCTTCTAGTACATAGTGGTAAGTTTTGTTTCTGCCCTTGACCTGCTAATAAGGCATGATGAGACATCCATGTACGAATGAAATAATCTCTAACAACTAGAGAAAATAGCAAAAACTTTATTGGTAAAACTCTCCAAAATATAGAAAGACATGTAAAAGTGAAGAAATGAAAGATGACCCTACAAGAACAACTTTCATTGCATATACAATAAATATCCCCCCAAAAAGGAGAGAAAATATATGAAGAGCTAAGAAGTGTCCAAAAATAATGCCTTGAAAATGAACATGAAGAACACCACTGAAGCATGAAGACATTGCAAACAATTGTTGAAAAATGATTGCTATAGTGTTGAAACTGAAGAACCTCCTTTGAAAGAAAATGTAGATTAGGATCAAAAAGAAAAATTTGCAATGACCCCAATGACACTACTCGATGAATGATTAGATGGCTAACTAAAACAACAATCTGATAGTTGAAGATACAAGTGGCATATCAATCTACATGAGTGTCTCCAATGACACTACTCAACCAATGCAAAGTATATAGCAAGTTAAAAATATAGGTTCCAATAGTGTAAATAAAATTGATCAACTAAGGATAGAATTTTGCCTCCATAGACAAGAATGCAAGAGTATCTATATGGTATGTGTTCCATCTCATTGAAATGCATTAATAGCTAGCCAATGCATCCACCTAGTATATAGGAACAAAAACTAGATACATAGCTCACTCCAAATTAAAACCAAAGGAGCATTAGCACCAATAGTATGATACCTTGCACCCCCACCCCCATCCACCCATTCCCCACCCATAATGTTGACAAGGGAGAGGTGTGACACATCCATTGAAACTGAGTGTCACATTATCATGAAAGTAGATGAAGAAACATCATTAGAATGTGTACAAGATAATACTTGCAACTAAAAAAGGTGTACAAAACAAGACACATGAAGATAAACAAGGTCGTGATTTCAAATAACAAAAACACAACAAACCCCCCATGGCACTTCATAGGTTAGTGAAAATATAAAAAATGACAATATAATGTGCAAGATCTTCAAAATACATGTACAATAGTGACACTTTATCTTAGTGCATTTACAAATGAAAGTGTATTCAATAGATGCTTAAAAACCTAAAAAATGACCACATACTAAAGATATAGATAGACCAATTGAAATGATGTCACTTCATACCAAAAAATTAGTTACCAAAATGTCCAAGCAATCAACTAGAATGTGAAATAAGGAGAAATTAATAAAATGTTCATGGAGAAAATTACAGAAACAAATGCATGGATAGCTATGAAAATCTCTAAAATACTTTTCTAATGCCACAAGAATCGTGAAAATTGGAGATCCAAGAAAAAATTATGAGCTCAAGAGCCAAAAATGAAGATTTGACTTTGATATGCAATGAAATGTACTAGCAAAAAAAAACTGAGAAAAATACCACGTGAACATGCTTGCAAATCAACTTTTTGATGATATCTCGGTTGTCATTTTTTTATTAATGATCAAATACAAAATAGAGTTTTTACAATATAAGGAGAATAAGCTTTGTAGGTACAAGATTTAGACCATGCTTACTACATATATAAACCAAAAGTACTAGTAACCGACCATGATTATTGAAAAAGAGAAAATAGTCCTAGTTACATTAACTATTCCCAACAACATCTTACATTGCTATTGTATTCACATTTTTCACAATCATATATTCTTATTGGAGGTTCAGTTAGATTTGGTTCCATATCTAGGACCATCAGTGGGAATCGGTCCCTTGGATCTCTCTCTTTGGTTTATCCTTCTCTATAGCCTTCTGAATCTTGGGAATGAATTGGTTATAACATATTCAAAATTTTCCTCCAATTCCCAAGGATCCACTTGGAACATTGAGCTTCCCAAGTTCCAATATTTTTTTTTAATAACTCTATCTTACATCCCATGATTTTTAAAGAACGCCATGAAGAGGCCCTTGTAAATCATCGTATAGAATGACACATGAATCCCCAATTTTTTTCCCTGGACATTAGCTATCCAATCATTAAAAAAATTCATTTTCTTGTAGTAGATTCACATCCATATAGACAAATAAAATACAAATATTTTTAATTCTACCTTCCTTAAATTTCAAATCTTGAATCAAATCTACATTTGGAGTAACAAAGAGGGTCTGAGGGTTATCATAATACTCATTATTTTCTCCATTTATGTTGTCACCTCCATCGACAAGGCCTCCTACTCCCATTCTATATGTTTGGGGCCCCATTGATCTACCATTAGCCTCCTTAAATGTTGCAAAAGTAGAAAGAGCCTCACTAAGAGTTTTACCATTTAAGACTTCTTTGTAAGAATATATCGAATGTTCTATAGGGGTTTCATTCTTGTTGTAGAGAAGGGGGATTCACCACCCCCAAGGATCTCAGGTCACGTAAGAGCCTAAGGGAACGAAGTGCCCTAGACTACCTCAAACTACCTAATAAGTTAAAGAAGAAAGGACAAGATGAAAAGGAGGAGAAAAAAGGACTCAGTTTCCCTTCAGATTTTGATAGGTGCTTTTAGGAAATAGGCGAGCAAACTGCACAGGTCTTGTATTGTGAACCAAACAACTCTCTATCAGGGGACAATAGTGCAAGAGTTGGAATTAAATGCGCCACACTAGAGTCTCAGAGAAGCACTGGCATCTTGTACAGACAGAGGGTCAAGTAACAATTAGAGACCCATAGAGTCTACTGATGACCCAAACATTACAGTTTTGTAATTTGATAGAAAAGTAAAGGAAATGCGAAGAACAATAAGAAGAATACTATAAAAGCTACTCTAATAGCAAAATGACAAAGAAAGAAGAAGAATGCCAACTTACTCAAGGTCTAGTTCACCAGCTAGCTCCAAGAAAACGAACAACCCCTACACACACAATGACAGGAAAAATGTTGGGGCTATGTTTGGAACTTGCCTCAGTCAAGTCCCCATTTCGATGTTTTCACCTCCATAGATAAATAATAGACAATGATAGTGTAGAAAATAGATAAAGAAGGAGATAAAAAAGACACAATGAAGTAGAGAGCAATGACAATTTGGATGCTACTCTACAAGTATGATAATGCAAATAAGAAAGTAACGAATAGACACAATATCACCTTCCCTTCTACAAGCACTCAAGGCCAATAGAGGAAGAATGAGAGATATCGTCATGCCAAGGAGGTAGAGCTTCATGAACCTATAATGAAAATGACGCTGGAATGAGAAGTTGTAGAAACCAAGTAGAAAGCTTATAGAAACAAGAAAGAGTGATAGAGAAGTTGAGAGAAGAGTTAGAATGATAAAGAATGTTGTAAGAATGAATGGAGAGAGTGAAGGAATGAACCCAATCGCTTGAGAATGAAATAATGAATTTGATAGAAGTTCAAAATGGGAAAAATGGAGGCAAATAGTTGTTTCCTGTCAATTAAGATTCGGCAAGGAACATTGCATTCGTAGGTGGTAAGGAATCATAATGTTCTTACTGCTTCTTGATGCAATAGTCTTGTTAGGATGACAACATGGCACACACACGTCTGCACAACATGCACACGTCCCCAACAAAAATTACCACCAACAAAAAATAATAGGGACACATTGACAAAGCACGATAAAAGTGGTGGGTACTTACATTATCAAAATTGTAAGGCTAAAATGAGGGTTAATTAATTAGAAATTTGTCTAGGTGCAAATTTATGGCATTACATTTTGCCCCCACTTTAGCAAGCATACATGTCAATGCATATGAGAGCTAAAGTAGAAAAAGGTTGTAGAGAATATAATGATAACATTGAGGAAGAAGATCTTTGACCAAACGTACCTTGATGTGAAAGAGGGATCTCCAACAAGATGCAAAGATGACATGGGTCTTCGATCTTGCAAATCTAGTTGTGATCTTACCACAAACATGTTAGGCTACAGATAAAACATGTTAGGCGAAAAAGCCAATCATACGACACACATACCTAAGGCATAAGAACACACAAGATGGCATGATAAAACAAAGTTTGATCAGATAAGACACAAGACACACATCGATAAGATAGATAAGCCTACGGTTGCTGCAAACTATGTTGTAGGACAAACGCAAAAAAGGTGGGTCTAGTTACGTTGCCCCCAAGCTAGATGCCAAGATAGAAGATGTTTGACACCAAGAAACGTAACATCAAATATCAGATAGTAGACAGAAATTGCAAGACACCAAAGAATTATTTTGAGAAGGATTTCAAAAGGGGTTCTTTCAGTAGTGAACCCTTCTAGACATCAAGACACCAAGGGGCCCTTTTGAAGGAATGTGCCTTTTGAAAGACACGACATTTTTTATAAGTTATTCTGCCATCAAGGAATCATTTTGAAATACCTCTTATAAAGGAATCTAGTGGAAAGAATGCTCCTTTTTCAAAGGAAATTTTTCAAGCTCTTTCGCTACAAAATCCTTTTTGAAAGAAAATTTCATCAAGGAATCCCTTTTGAGAGAATGCAACATTTTAGAAAATGAGATATTTTTCAATAAGGGATTATTTTTTCAAGGAATTCATTATAAATAAATTTTATACCAAGGAATCCTTTTGAAATAATTCGCTCTATTGAAAATTAGAAAAGCATGGTAGCCCCCCTTAGGATGGTGTTTACTACACAAAGGAGCACATGGCATCCTAAGGAGAGAAAGGAGAGGCATAGATGTTGTGGCACAAAACACATGATGATATGTATTCATGGGATGTTGTCACACATGCAAGTGACAACACATAAGAAGCACAACATCAAGAAGCAGACAAGAAGAGACGAAGAAATCAAGAGACAAGGGGATCTGAGAATTTGGGGGTAGAATTGTCCATAGATACAAATAGATAGATATAATAAGGTATACGTATGAATAGTCATCAATCCCCAAAGTTCTAAGAACATGAATAAGAACACATGAAGACAAAGTAAAAACAAAAATGGGTCAACATGGAAGAAGGCCTAAATGCCCCCAATGCTTTGCATCGTACCCAATATTGAAAAGAAATATTATGATGCATAGAAGAATGATGACACAAATAGAATAAATGTATGATAGATTTTTGTGCTTGTATCTAAGTACCTACAAGGCACCAAGGGTTCTCTAGGCAGGGTCATAAACATACAAGACAAGTATAGGGGAACATAAACACACAAACAAATATAATCTACATATAAAGAAGAGGCACCACCCTCGTCCTCATTGACCAACACATCATCCTACTCCTAATCTAGATCATTGTAAGGGGAGGGTGGACGAGCCTGCAAGGGCAACATAGCAAGGGAAACACCCTCTGACTTTCCTGCAACAAGGGCTAAGGAAGAAGTCCCCTCAAGGTCTTCTTCACCGAGCTCTTTTGAAGCAAAGGTCATCAATTTTGCGAAAATCAGTGACAAATCCGGAATATCATCCATCAAATTAAACATGCACTTTCTAGGAGTGCCTTGTTGCAACTGGGTGGGAGAAGGACAACACACCCAAGAGTCACCACCAAACTCATCAAAAGGGGTAGTGACAAATTTTGGGGATGCAAGGGCCACCTCCACTACAAGGATGATGCAAGCCAGGAAAAAACTAGCTTCTTAAGAAGGAAAACCCTTCTTCCAACCTCCACCCATGGTCAGGTCATCCTCCAAATTGTGCTTCGACAGAGGATGTTGAATCTCCACAGAAGAAGCAAAAGAAGAGGATAAGCTAGAGGCAACCACATAAGACACCACCTTTGTATGAGGCATGTCAAAGGGTTGCAATAAAGGAGGGATGTATAGGAGGGACATCAAAAGAGAAGGCTCCATGGAGGGAGCGATGAAGACTTGCACCCTTTTGGGGTGAGTGTCATTAGGAGCGATGAAGACTTGCAACCTGAGAAGAGGTCAAGGGTTGCTGGTCAACTATAGGAGCCTCCTTCACAACCGTTTCTAGAGGAAGGGTGGCCTCCTAAGTGGGAGTAGGAGGAGGAGGCACAAAAGAAAAAATGACAACAGGTGGAGAAGCAACCTCAAGAGCCTTAGTGGCGAGCCTCTTCCCATTCACTGCTTGAGGAGAAAGTGAAAGAACATTAGGGGTGATAGAGGCCAAGACACAAGAACAACCCCATAGGAAGGCTTCCCCTTGCCATGGACAATGAGTTGAGGAACCGTGGGTAGAACAAGAAACTGAAAAAGCTGATGTTTATCTTTCTACCACATGAGAATCATCACATCTCCCATGTGAGACATAGGAATGGGAACCGAGGATTCCACCATGGGACGAGAAGTAGAAGCAGGTGGAGTACTAGATGCAGAAGGAGAAGGCTCTAGAGAATGAGCAAGCTTTCCCTTCCTTTTTGATAGGGCCTAAGAAACAACTTACTACTGCACTATCATAGAGGCCTTTACGGGAAAAATAGGGAGAGATAGGATAAATAACCTTCGACGTTGAGCCCCTAGTCTTATATTTAACATAAAATTTATATAAAAAATCTCCCCTCAGAGGGAGAGGTCCAACCAGGTTAGGGCAGAAGTGATCCAAAGAGAAGCCCCCATGTGACACTAGTGGTTTATAGTTAGTGCCATGCATCACGTGCACAATGCCTATGTGGTTTAACTTTAAGCATTTATGGACTACAGAGGCGACATCGTTCATAGAGGCTATCCAAGGGATGCCTAGCCTAACTCTGAATAGGTTGGACTCTGAGATCACAACAAATGACACATCAACAGTCTTGGGCACTACCAAGATTGATAAAGAAATTGTACCTATGTATATATGTATGTATGTATGTATGTATGTATGTAAATACATGTATTTATAAACCTATTCTACATCAAACATGGAGCTTCTATGTTATCTCTTAATGTAATTAAATGTTGCATACCATTATCCTCTAATTTTTTAATATTTATAAAATAATAATTTAATGAAATGATAAAAAGATATATACATATACATATCTACATATATACAAACACTCATACTTACATACACATATTTATACTTGGTGCCTCTATGATCTAGAAACTTCTAATAATCTAGAGAACTCTAAAATTGGGATATTTTTCCTTGAATAACTTCCAGTTGCTTCTAGTTTCTAGAAGGTTCTAGCTTTGAACTAGAAGTTTCTAGTTCTTCTAGAAACATCTTTTCACTTTATAGACAATCTTATTCTTTAACAGTATCTTCCTGTAGATGAGTTATAAAATTTGGATCGACCATGTACTGGAACTTAAAAATTTACAAGTTTTATTTGAAGGATTTGGGAGTGGTGCTATGGATGATATAGGATTTCTCAGCTCTAAAAAATATGAGTAGTTGTTATTTAATCTCAATTTCCTTTTCATTACCACCACACATAGAAGAGCATATATGAATTGAAAAATTTGTCTTTGGTCCAAACAAAATCAATAAATAGTCATAACAAAATTTATGTGCAACTATAAGGAAATGGTGAAGCTTTCACTTGCACAAGGTTTGAATTGCAGGTCAAATATTTTTAATAAGATTGTATCAACTGCTTATATGAGTCTCTACCACACAACAAGACTAGCCTGATAGGAAATTGTCAACACACTGCTCTAACACACCAATTGTTTATATAGGAGATTTGATGTCATATAAAAAAACCACACATTGAGTATTTATTTTCTTCCTATAGGATTATCACAACAGTTAATTGCACATCAAATTTAATGCATTTCTATTGCTAGGTTAAAAAATAAATATAGCCAAGCTTTGATCCTAGTTATTGTCATAAAAGACACATTATCATTAGGACATCAAACATCAGCGTTTCAAACCCATTTAAAGCTTAACAAGTTAAATTAATTAAACAAAAAAATTCTACATAAGAATAAACCCAATATAACTGATTCAAAACTCGAGTCCTTGAATTTGATTAACCGACCTTGGTCCTTCACAAATTGGAAGAGGCTACAAAATGATCGCTAGTTAAATCTCTCTACTCCTAAAATCAAGACCCCTCTTTCTCAAAAAATTCTAGAAAGAATAATATTTAATAATCGATTGAGAATACTAGTATTTCCTTGTTTGCTCTATTGAGACTCTTCTTGAACATGCCCTTCCATGGTTTGTGCTTGAATAGTTGTGCAGTTTCTACCTTCACTCCTATTCCCTTCCCTTCACTATTACCACTACGTAAGCACATATTAGTCTCCTAATGGGTGAAGTTTTTATCTCCACAAACCCTCTATTTTTTTTATACACCTCAACGTTTAGAGACTTCCCCCCCATTCCATATACATTTGTCCATATCATACTATACAACCCTAATCTACAATGTTGCTAAACATTACACTCCACCCCATTGTTCAACTCGAATCTGTCCAAAACTTCGATGTGCATCAAGGATTGTTGGAAGTATAATCCCAACAACTACATTAACTTCTCAAGCTGGCAACAATCATCTCCATATCCCTCTCCCTATCCCTATCTCCCTCTATCCCTTCTCCCACTCCCCCTCCTCCCTCTCTCTCCCCTACCCCTCCCCCTCCCCCTCTCTCTCCATCCCCCTCTCCCCCTCTCACCCCTCTCCCACTCCCCCTTGTTCCCAACTCTCTCCTCCCTGTCCCTATCCCTCCCACTTCCACCCCTACTTTGTCTCTCTCCCACTTCCACCCCCTCTCCCTCTCCCTCTCCCTCTCCCCCCTCTCTCCCTCGCCCCACCCCTTTCTCTCTCCCTCCCCACTCCCCACCCCTCTCTCCTCCTCCCCATCCCTTTGTTCTCCCTTCAACCCATCCCCATTGCCCTCCCACCTCCCCCTTCCAACTCTCCCCCTCCCTCCCCCATCTCTCCTTCCATCCTCCCCCTCCTCCCTCTCCTCCCCCTCTCTCCTTCTCCTCCCTCCCAATCCCCCTCTCAATCTCCCTCTCAATCTCCCTCTCTCCCTCCCTCCAACTCTCCCCCCTCAATCTCCCCCTCTCTCCCTATCCCTCTCCCTCTCCCTCTCTGTCGCCCTATCCCTCTCTCCCCATCTCTCTGTCCCCCTCCTTCCTCTGTCCCCCTCCCTTTCCCTCCCAATCTCCCCCTCTCTCCTTCGCCCTCCCCCTCCAACTCCAACTCTCTCCCTCCCTCCCCCCCTTCCTCTTTCTCCCACTCCCACGCCCTCTCCCTCTCCAACTCCCACTCCCCCTCTCTCCCCCTTCTCCCACTACCCCCTCCCTTTCTCTCCCTCCCCCCTCTCTTCCTCTCTCCCCCTCTACTCCCCCTCTATCCCTCTCCCTCTCTCCCCCTTCCCTTCTTCCACTCCACCCCCACTCCCACCTCTTTCCCTTCTCCAATTGCCACTCTGCCTCCCAATCTCCCCCTCCACTCCCATACCTCTTTCCCTTCTCCCACTTCCACTCCCCCTCCCAATCTCCCATTCCAACTCCATCCCCATCCCCCTCCCAATCTCCCCTTCCAACTCTCTCCCTCCATATCTCCCCCTCCACTCTGACCTCTTTCCCTTCTCCCAATCTCCCCTTCCAACTCTCTCC
>CM021101.1:493602551-493681234 GCA_007115665.2 Sequoiadendron giganteum
TTCTTTCCAACCCCTCCCCTTCATCTCCCACTCTCTCACATCTCTTTCTCTCTCCCCCTCTACTTCTCCCTCCCTCCCTCTGTCCCCTTTCTCTCTCACACACACACCCTCTTTCTCCCACTCTCTTACCTCTCTACTCTCTACCTCACCATCTTCTCTCTATCTCACTTCTCTCTCTCTCTCATTGTGTCTCTCATTCTCTCTATATGAATCTTCCATCCCTCCCTCCTTCCCCTCTCTCTCATTCTCTATCTGAATTTTCCATTCCTCCCTCCCTCCTTCCCTCTCTACTTCTCTCTATTTTCCCTCCCTCATATTTCTCTCTCTATCTGACTTCTCTCTCCCTCCCTCTATCCCCCTCTCTCTACTCTCTATATCACCTCTCTCCCTCCCTACTCCTTCCCTCTCTACTTTTATAGAGAAAGCGTGCAATAGAGAGGTAGAGAGAGAGAGAGGGGAGATAGAGAGACACAACTATTAATGACTAGTTAAACAAATACTAACAAAATTGGTTGCAATAAATAATTAATTTTCTTCCGCTTAAATCCCAATTAATTTACATTTATTTAAATCTAATGTTAATTTTTTCATTTTTTTTTCTTTTAACTCTATTTTAATTTATTACAAATAATATAAACATTAAAAGAAACAAGCTGAAAGATTTATGCACAACTATGAGAATGCAAAAAATGATGACCAAAAATGTAAAAATAAAGTCGTTACAATAATGTTTCAAACCTTAACACAGAAAACTAGAGATTCTGCTCAAGTCACAACGACAACAAAATGGCATAGAATGAAAGGTGGCTCACATCACTTAGACTAACTAGCAAAAAATATCAGACACATATAAATATATATATAAACATATACACATAACACGATATATATATATATATCAAAATACTGTTTTCAACTATAGTTTGTAGTTAAGTTGCTGATTAGTTTACAGTTCAGAATGTGTAATCTTATGCCAATATTTAAATTCCAATATATATGGAAATTTCTAATTTTGTTAACTCACATGCAATGCACAGATATGGAAATATAGTAATCGCACAGCATAGCAATCGCACAGCATAACACCATAAAGAGATTCTCATGACAAGGCCGATGAAAGCAAGATATATCAATTTGATTCTCAGTGTGTCCTATGAAAGTAAAATTTGCCTCTTGATTTCAAAATTATAAGCGCGGCGCCAAATAGTTTGCTATGCGAAGGAGAAAATAAACCAAAGAGAATGCAGATTTCAATCAAGAGATAATCTAAGTTGCTAAAATAATCTAAAGTATCCAACACCACAGAGAATAAATTTGCCAATACTTGTAGAGATGTTTGCAGTTCATAAATTTTGACACTCGTAACATTTTAAAAAAAAGTCTTACCTTCAGAAATTTGAGACTCCTTGTTTTGATCACCAAGATTCATGTTTATTTCACTTCAAATAACACCATTAAACCCTTGATTTTAGAAGGGATTTGACCATCATTAAGTGGAATGAAGGCCTTAAACAAAGGAGTAAAGATTCTATTTATGATAGCCTATACAAGTAAATTAATCAGCAACATGATCACCTCTGCACTTCCCTGGGCACTCTTCACAAAGTCACCATCAACAATGTTGAAAAAATAGAGATATCAATTTGCTTGCATGCCAGTCCGCCAAACACATCATGTTTCAAATCTCCTTGCAAATGATACCCACCTCTAAAAATATTCATGAGTGTATAAAACTAGACATGTTCCTTATGACGTCTTCATTACTACCCATAATTTTGATACATGAAGTCTACAAAAATGCAACCTTCACACTTTTCAACAATTCTGATTTTGACGATTAAAAAGAAATCACAAAACAAAAAACCAAAGTGTATCCTCTCCTTCAAAATCTAACATCTCCATAGGGATAAGATCCACAACTTCTCTGATATGTTATTATGTGATTTGTCCTTTTTGATATTTGTATAGAGATGTGTTAAAGCTACGATCAGCATCTGAAAATAGCTCTGAAAGCTTCCAAGAGTCATTGACATGCTCCCTCCAAGTGATATGTCTACAATTTTGCCTTCCAATTATGGAGGATTAGGAGATTTTATGCTGGCATATTCTACATCTCACAATTTCTATTCTTCCTAGGCAGCTTTTGTTGTTTATAGTTTTTTAATGTTTATATGCACTTAGTTTATAGTTTCCTTGTAAGAATTCGATAAGTTGGAGATGCTTTTAGCTACTCTACTCATTGGCTATCATTTTTAGATGAAAATTTTGTGTCTGGATTTCTGGACACTAAGCTCTCATTGAATTTTTTTCAAATAAATAAATCCATCACTAAAGACAACTCTATTGCCAATAAAAACTACTAAAATACTATTTATCCAAACCACAATTTCTAACATTGTAATAAATGTCATCTTTACATGATGTTGGTATTTGAGTATGAAAAGGAAAGCTATAGAGAGCAAGGCCATACCTCCCAAAATTTTGTACACTTTGCATGACCTGTCACTGGACGCTGAGAACTGTTACCCACTCCAAGTCCTTGTACCATTTTAACAGTTTCCGCAGCAAGTTCTCTGTTTGGTGTGTGCACTTGTCTACTCATCACTCCATACACTACAGAACATGGAAAACAACTATTTATTAAAGCATGTGTAAAACTTTCCTGTTTCTATGATAATTCATACAATCAGAGAATACTACCTTCCAAAATGGGGGGAGTGGACTCAAATCCAAAAGCAGGGAAGATTAAAAAAGACAAACTAACTTCATCATGGTTCAAGAGTGTATCTCATATGTTAGCTGGTCTTATGGTGATAAGATCATCTGATCGATTTGCAGATTAGGAATATCTCTAAGGCTTTCCTCTCATTGATGTTGTTGTTTGTCTCGTAACTTTGGCATCACAAATATATAGTTTAAAAGTAGTTGTCCATGCCCTAATATGTGTTTCCCTTCTCTAGGTAACTCTGGTTGTAGTCCCATCAGCTGCTTATCCCTTTAGATGAACTTGTACATTAGCCTATCTCCACTCAGGGTCGGTAAGGTCAGGCTGCATAGGGAAAGGCCATAAAATAATCTGCATTTTTTCCTATAAAATACTAGTGTAATTTAAATTCATCATAAGGACATAGGCCAAAAGTGGAGCCTTGCTGCATTGAATACTGATATAAGCTTGGGAAGTTGTTCAGGGACAATCACTGAGAGAGAAACAGAGCACTGAAATAATAGGTAAACAAACATAACCAAGGAGATTCCACAAAATCACCCAGTATCATGCTAGTGGATCTCCAATATATTTGAAAGGCCAAAATGTTGCACAAGTAATTATCAATACCTGAGCATAAGCGTTGGGAGCAGTTTCTACATCAGCAAACCATTGTTGACATGAAGCATGGAAAGAAGGTCGAGGAACTGGAGTTGCAAGAGGACATGGATTACATGCTGCAAGTAACACAGTTCTTTTGTCTGTCCATCTCTTTATGCTCCTATCCCGAATCCTAATACATTTTAACCAGCCATCAGTTTTGAAAAGAAATATTTCTTAGCCTCCACAAAAGATATCCATTCTGTTTGGAGATACGGTAACTTTAACCCTACCATTATCATACAAACAACTACCATAACAAACAACTCATTACACAAAGACCTATTATGGTTTCAAGATCTTAAAATTATAAATCCAGAAACATTCTTAAATTTATAATCTATTATACTTAAAAATCCTTATATTGTTCATTTATATCTCTCAATAAAAAAAACCACTATACCGGAATCTTCAAATAACAGCATTTTCAGACTGCATTCAACTCAATTTTACTACAACATATGTGTGGCAATATATCAAACAGAATTATCTTCCTATAAAGCATTTTTCCTAAAGCCATGATTCTAACATTATGTTTCTTTTTCTTACCAAAACTTACCAACATAACCTTTTTGATTGAATGGTAATGGCCATATACAATTTAAATGATTTGAGGATGGAAACAAAGGAATAGATCACAGAAAAGAGACAGATAGTTCAAGCATATATGGACAGGGTTTAATATAATCCATGTATTGAACAAATTATTTATTAAATCATTTTTCTTTAACTAATCAATAGAGAATGAGAACAATTTTAAAGCAGCAACAAGGTGTTTCTAGATTTGACTGTATCGAAAAGTTGTTTCTGATAAAAAAGGGTATCTAAATGTGTGATTTGTTTCTAAATTCAGTATGTATTTTGAAAGTAAATCTTTGACAGTCTTTGGGGAATAGCTACAAGCGTTGGGGCAGCCTTGATAAGGAATTGTCTTTGAAATTAAGAAATCTATGTTCTTGGGTCGATGGATAGTTGAAATCAAGTTGATTAAATTGTAAAAAGCATATCTCAAATGTTAGATCAAACATATTTGTCTTGAATGGTGAATTTATTGTTGAGGCATGTAAAAATCAATTTAGCTCTTTTGGGACAGTCATGATGAATTGATGGAAATATGGCAGGACAGGTTAATGTCTTGGTTGTTTTGTTTTTAAGGTCTCTAATGGATGATAATGATGATGGTGGCCATGTGTGTGAGTTAGATTTCATTTGCTTTGAAGAGACAAGGTATTGAAGGGTGCACTAGTGAAGGTTATTGAACCATGATAGCTATGAATTGAGGAATGTGTTTGTGAAGGCCTAGACAGGTCTTTCTCTTGTGAATAAAGGTGTTTGAGGGATGTAATGAACTTTGGAACTCTGAATGTATATTTGAGTGTTTGGAACTAAGGGATTGTGAAGGGCAAGTAGAAGAATGTATATAAATTGAGAGAACAGAAAAAATGAAATGAAAATAACCAAATAAAATAACTATTTATCATAGATATTAGCAATTAACAATGAACAATGAAATGAAATGAAAATTCTGTGAAATCAAGGTCTTCTGTATCCCGAAAATTAACAATAAAATTCTGAAATAGCAATTAGCATTTATTAATTGAATCACTGTAGAGGAAGATATGCACTAACTAAACTTACTTTGTATCCCCGAGCCTTATTCGTTTTGCACAGAATGAAGTCGAAATAGTGAAACAAAACTAATGCACAAATCAAGATTAATGAAGTTAAATGTTTGGTGCCAGAGAAAATGGGTAGGTCACGGCTGCAGACAGAGGTAGTACCAATTTCAAAAAAATACAAACTATGTAGACAAGGTTGGAAATGGAACTATTGTGACACCCTACTGACATTCGATACGGAAATGCCCAACATTAGAGTATAGTTAAAACTCAAAATACAATACACAAATAATAAGGGATTCAATCAAATATTTACCAATTTATACAAGTCAAATATTAAAGACAAACAGAATTTCATGAAGGAATACAAAGCTACCATGTTCTACCGAATGCAGGAGTGTTTCTTTAATTGAAAAACTGTTGCAAAAATAAAACGTGTGTTTCCAAACAAGCATAGAGGCATAAGTTTAATGCTGATTAAAATCGTGCCGTAGGGTTACAAACAATTACGGATAATAAAGATTTCTCATTGGTGACAGGTTGCTATGATGAGAATAGACTTGGATACAAAGCGGATCTCAATAAAACAACAGTCATACATCTGTAGCAGAAGACCTTGATTTCACAGAAGAAGATAGATTGAACAAAGGTAGAACACAACCATCAAAACAAGAAAATTCCTTAATAAGTTTGGTATCTAATATTATAAACAATTTATGCAGAAATGTTCAGGTATTTCTACAATTTAATGGTATAATGATAGCAGAGACCAGTAAAGAAAAAAGAAATCGAAACCTAATGAGTTTGTCGATCCTTGAGCTGCTCTGCATATCGATCTGCCAACAGTTGAGCTACTTTAAAACAAACAGTCATTAATCGATCTGCCAACACTTGAGCTACAAGAAGACTTGGCTGTTTTCATTAATCGACCGTTGGTGAGCTGCTTTTCAATGACTGTCACTTTGTTTTTTTTTCATATTAGTGGACCGTTAGTTTTTCTTTAAATTTTAATCACAGAATTTGAGTTTTTTCTGTTTGTAAAAACAAAATCTATTTATGTTGAAATGATATGTTGAAAAGAAAAACAAATAGGTCTAATATTGGGGTCATTTCTACAAATTGCACATGTGACCTATTCCACTTGCACAAGTTTCAGATATGATCCTAGGTAGAAAACAGATTAAAATGAGGTCCAAGGAATGGGTGCAAATGGGGACATGCATAGTTCAATTTTTGTGCTATCTATTAGCAAAGATCATGTCATGTGTACACTTATCATTTCCTAAAGGATAATCAAGTCAAAGTGAGATCAAAATAAATGGGATATATACAAGACATAGTAATAGCACCATTAGATTTTACCCCCACTTTGAATGCATATGAAAAACTATGAGGATGCACATGTATCAAAGTAAAGTCAAGAAATCAACATGAAAGTAAATTTATTCAAACACGCATATATGAATATCAATGTCAATTATTAGTACATGCTCCTTGAAATGAGTTCACTTGAAAACTTGCAAACACATAATCTAAACATAATCTCTTGTGCATTTTAAGTTTTGTATTTTTAAAAGATACTAAGTTATGTTATCAAATATATGTTTTATAAGTCAATTAAAGCAATTTGTTTATTGTAAAATAAATGATTGTAACTATTTTAGTTTATGTTATTTGTGTGGTATGTGCTTTTTTAGAGTTTAGTCTAGAAGATTAGGAGAGCTAAGGGATAAGACAACAACTAACTTAAAATTATATATTCTTATTGTGTATATTTTTATAATTTCGCACTTACTTAAATTTAGATATATGAAGTTATGGGTACTTTTTGAAAAGAATATTAGCTACAACAATGCTATGTATGAATTTTATAGTATAAAGGAAAGAGTAATTAGAAGAGGATGAAGGAAGTAGTAAATAACTATTATTTTACAATCATTAATATTGACTGCCTTTGGTAATTCATCACGTGTAATATCATGCATAGTAGATTTGTTGAATTCATGTTATCATATATTTTATAAAATTATAATAGGCCTAATTTTCCTCCTCTCTAAGACTTAGTTTTTATTATATTATTATTAAGTTTGTGTTAATAATTTTGAATAATTAACTAAGTTAAAAATTTGAGACTAATCATATTAACATGTTAGAGCTAAGTCCTAATAGTGTTTGTCAAGGGTATCAAATTAAAATTAAATCCCTAAATGACCATGTTGAGGCTATGGATATAACTACAACTATGTTGATATCTCCAACAACGGTATTGAAGTGGTGATATATTGGTTGAGTTTTAATAAAATATTTATAAAGTTGAGCATGCTATTATTAAAATGTCTTGACTAAAGGTTATCTTATAACGTAGATAAAGGAATGAATGGAACCACAAGTTTATTAACCTTTTAAGTGTAAGTAACACCACTATCCCTATTATGCATAGGAGTATTGAATGCCACAGTAACTACAATATTAATTTTATTTATGAAATTGATAGAGAAACCTAAAAATTCATGTACAAGATACTCTACGCTCATGTTTAAAACTTAGTTGTAAAGAGAGTTAGTTTTCTACGTTTATTGTTTGAATATAAATTATGGGTAACATCCATGGTAAATCCTTTGTTGCATTCCCAACTCCTAGTATTCATTGTTCTTGTTATTTTATAAATGTAACAACACTTGTATGACTTGAATATTGAGTTTGAAAATATCTTGAAGAGCATAGAGGTTGTTTTTGATGAATAACAAACAAAATATTTGGTGTTATCTTCTTTTGTGCTATTATGTTAGTTTTGGGAAGTTGTTAAATTGGTATATGTAAGTGTTAATTTGCTGGAGAAAAAAATTCAAAGATAGGTCCTTGAAGCTCTATAAATTCTTCTGGACAATATCAAGTTGACTGATTGGTCTCTAGTATATTTCCTTCATACTTAATTCATGTTATATTTCATCTTTAAGAAATAGATATTCTAGGTATGATAACAATGTGAGATTGAATGATATTCACAAGAGCTACTTTTGATGATTGATATTTTTTTCTAAAAAATTCAAGGGTGATATTTTGTTACAAATTCTATGTGTTGTTGTATCATTAAATATTTGTATATATAATAATTGTATGGGATTCTAAGTTGTGCATTGCTAGTAGCTCAAAACTTTAGTTAAATGATATTAGTCTTCCTTGAAGTTTAGTTTGAACAATAGATTTAGTCACACTTTGGTATTAAGGGTTGAATGTTTTCTTATCCATGTATAGATTTCTTGCCTTGAAAGAAATGGGAAGTTCCAAAGCTAGTAAATCTTTGGGTTTGAACTTGTTAGCAATAGCAATCAAACTGGACACTTGATCATTTAATACTATAGATTGTACATACAAGGAATAAGTTGATAATGATAGTATAGCTTCTAAATCAAGATTCATGTCACTAGACCAACCTTATTAGCTATTTCAAAGGAGGTTGCAAATAAAGAATTATATTTTTTTTATACTTATAATTTTATAATATTCTGGTTCAATCCACTTCTCACATATAATGTGATACTTTGTAATTCCTTGTAATGTTTAGTTGGTGAATTTATGTCACAACTAACACCTTATATGTGTAGTATAAGCATTACTTTTTAGTCTTACCCTATAGGTGTGTGCACCAATCCATGACACAAAAATGTGCCACATTTATAAATTTCACAAAATTACCCATTTGGCGAGCACCAAATTAAAAATATGTAAAACCCCACCCCATATGTACTTAATACAACCATAATTTGTTATATGTTTTTTCTTGAGTTAATGATTAAATATATTTTGGATAATAAATAAGTTGATCTTTTGGCAATATTCTTGTATATCATTTTGGCATTATGTTTTGTTGTCATTACCATGAAGGTGGAATGCAGTTGTATAATGTGAAAATACAAATTGAAATTTTAAATGGATTATTATATACTTAGAGCTTATAATATTCAACCAACATTAATGTGATACACAATTGATACTTACGATCATGTTGGTAATGTGTGGGAAGGTAATGATGTCAGTACAAGAAAGGAAGACCTTTGAAAGCAAATCAAAAAGACATCTCCAGGAAAATAAAGGTGCAAGTGTGAGAAGGGAAAACCATTGAGAGCAAATCAAATGACATCTTATTGAGGATATGAATTTGAACCTTTTGGGGATTAGAAATAAATAAGGTTAATACATGTGGCAAATTAATATGGTAAGGGTTGATATTAAAAGGATATTAGATGATGTGTTATGTGGGTGTAAGTGGGATTTGGGGTTAGGAAACCTTATTCAAGTGTGAAACTCGGATGGATCCTTAAGTGGGTCTTTAAAGAGGTTTGTTATCAATTTTCTCGGTTGGGATGCAAAAATAAACCCCCTAGGGTCTATACCATAGTGGTAGGGGTCAAATGGGCATGCAAGAGAGCCCCAAGGACATGATTTGACTCATGAAAAGTCCTCATAATGAGGAGTGACGAATTTTGAAGGAGGATGGGGGTGAAATAATTGAGGGGTTGTCCAAGTGCATGTATCCCTCTTTAATGAGGAAAGACCCTCATTGATGGAATTAGGTACACTTCACACCTCCCCACCCAAAGGTTGCAAGTTGAAACCCCTATATATTTTGATAAAAAAAGAAACAGTGGAGTGTTACCCACTTCTCCTTTTGGAGAACTTAGTGAAAATAGTAGGAAGAAAGAGAAGATGGGGGGATGAGTCTTTTTGGAGGAGATAGTGATCAGGATGTTTTGGAGAGGGAAGAAGGATAAAAGAGTAAAGTTCAACACCTAAAACAAAGAGATAAGTTATTTTTCTACTTCCATTTCCCTTTGTAAATTTGTTGTAAGAAGGTGACATATTGTGAGAGTCATGGTTAAAAATAGAAAGTAGAGAACTTAGATGCATGAAAATTGTGTTAATTTAATTCTTGTCCCTTCATAAAAACTATTGAAAAGACTCTATGCATCTTCTTGGGGCTAAATGAGTCACTTGCTCGGGGGTATGGATAGAGTCCATGAGGCTCCATGACGCCATTATGGTAGGGTGGAGAGCAACCCTTCCTTACTTGTGTTGCTCTTATATTTCCAGACTTTGCTTGTAATATGGAATAGCTAGTATTTTATTGTAAGGTGGGAAAAAAAAGAATGGAAAGAGAAAAATTTACTTCATTTAAGGAATTATGTGCCTTGTTATTGTGAAAAGTTAACTGGTTAATCTTGTGTATCAAATGAATCATGGGTAGTTTATTTAAGGAATTATGTGCCTTGTTATTGTGAAAAGGTAAACTATTGATTTTGCCTTCAACTCTCTCTAAATACAAGACCAGTAAGCAGTTAAAATAAACTTTTGCATAACATTACTATAGGATTAGTTAGCTGTCACAATTATGAACAAGTTCCAAATGAAACCTTATGTATAGCTACTAAAAGAATAGATGGGCCTTGAATGATTTCTTGTTGTTGCTTGCTTTGGAAATAAGTGGGCTTAAGGGGAATTATGATTATACTGTAACTGTGATGCAACTAAATTATTTCTGTCTCAAACTAAAAAAGATAAAAACCAGAAATCACATTATCTAAGTATAAAATCAAATGGTTATGGCTATAGGTCAATTGGGTGTGGATGCACATACTTTCCCTCTTCGCCTAGAATAAAGCAATATTAGAGTGTTCTTTTCATTTGAAGATGGGATGTTTTGTAGAGATAAGGAGAATGAAATAAGAAAGAAAACAAAAGAAATAGATTTATTGTTGTTTTTCATTACAAGCTTTTTAGGTCTGCAATCATTTTTACAGTTTCGAATGAAAATAGAGAATGTGTTAGTATGATGTTAAATGATCTAGAATTCATGGTGGTAGTGTAGTTGTAGAAGCAGCCCGTAGTAGGAGACTTTCTTACCTGAAAGCAATTTTACCAAAACTATTGTGAGATCTGCATAAAAAGTAAACAACAATAGACAAAAAAAACAATAAAATAAAAAATAAAGTGAACCAAGAAATCTGTTGGATGCTAAAAAAAAAGATCAAGTTAAGCTTTTGTGCCTATGTATTCTGTAACAATAGAAGAGACAACATTAAATAAATAGCTAGATAAAAGAGTAAAATATAAGAGGTAATTTTAACTTAATAGAAGTGGGGATGGGAAATTTCAATTTTGGAACTCTACGCTAACTCCATTCACATTAGCCTTAAATGATTCTTCAACTAATTTCTTACATTTGAATAATTCCCCAAAAAAATAAAGGAGAATATACCCCACTCCGTTGATAAAGATCTTATTACTTTAGAATGACTGTAAAGTTCCTATCCTGTTGTGCTTGATTTTTGCTTTTTTTCTTGAATTGTAATTGATTTGTTTTTGTCACATAGCTAGAGCCATTTCACACAGATGTGGCCAAACCAAAAAATAGCATACATGAAAAATGACAGAGTTCATTACTTCATGATTTAAGCTATATCTCAAATCAGTGAATCTAACTTCTTTAACAGAAAATAATACAGACTTGCATTTCAGACTTGACAATGTTTTTCTGTGCATGATTGGGACTGTGACATGGCTGATATAAACATGAAGTTAATGGTATGACCTACAGTATTAAGGTATAGATTGAAATAGACTCAACACACATCTTATTACAGCAGATCATTGAGACAACAATCTCCTTTATTATCAATCCATGACAGTGTCAACTAGTAAGCTCTTATGACAAGACTCACATAACAACAATAAGTTCTCAGAAATACTGTCAAAGCTGTAACAGCAGATTACCATGCTATTTTCTGATTTTATAAACTTGAATGATAACCCACAACAAACCTCAACTTATATTGACAGATATATCCATACAAATTGAGAAGTTCATTTTAAGCTTTCATAGAAATTTTACTGAACACATACAATGCTACTCCAATACTCAAAACTAACAAGAAACTGAGAGAAGCTGTTAGCACACTCAGTAACAACAAATAAGAGTGTGTTCTAATCCAAGGACTCAAAAAGTTATGCTTAAAGAAGAACGAAAGGACTGCATTGACTGTAACCACAGATTTAAGAGCCTTTTTCAGAGATTATAGTATTGGATATTACATAGAGTAGACCCAGATTCGACTGACAGCAAATGCCCTTGTCTAAGATGAAGAAATGCATTTGCAGACTCAAAACTCTACATAATTCGATACAAGAAAGTGCTTAGACCTAGGAAATGCGTGGTAACACAAAGCAATGAAGAAGAACCTCTCGCAACTACCAGAAATGACTCAAGAACTTCACGTTCCAACTCCTTGGAATCACGTTTTGCCTTGGACACTTCAGACGCCCCTTCCAAAGGCCACGATTCTCCTTTTCTTTTGATTTTCCTTGGCTTCAAGAGACCAAACGACCCAGTTCCAGTCTGTTTAAGAGGTCGTTCTCTGCCCAGCAAACACATTTTTTTAACAACTGCCCAATTTCTTCACTATCACGACTTTAGCAAAGGTGTTATGCTTGGAAAATAATGTGCTAGGATTCCCACAATGGCTCACGCCATCAAAACTACCTGAATATTCACCAAACTCGTCACACTGAAGCAACCAAAACTCAAAATATGGGAGACGCGAAAATCAGACATAGCTTGAATTCTTATTTCCAAAATCTTCAACTCTTCCAACTAGGGATGATGATTGCACATCCGAAATTGGAGCTAGAAGGTTCTTCAACCCCTAATCTAGGAGGCTCGACCAATATGCTTAGAGAAAATATTTATCCAAGAATGCCTGACAAAATGAATTCTCCTTTCTTTTTATTTTTCCTCCATTCTCGACAAAAAGTGACTTTGTAAAGTTATATTTAAAATATTTCATCAAGTCACTTTATAAACATCAAATAAGTGACTTTATAGTATTTCACTTTATTTAATTAAAATAATCGATTAAAGTCATCCTTAGAAATATTATTAATTTTTGGATAACTTAATCAATTAAATTAATTAAGTCACTTAATCATAAATTTGGGGACATTACAGTCCTCCCTTCCCAAAAATTGCTTGTCCTTAAGCAATCCACAACAGCGAACCAACCCCATTGCCACAATACTTGAGTCCTAAATAACAAACCATTTGTGCCTATCCACCGACCACCCGGATCCCAGATGACCCTGAAAAGAACTCCAACTAACATCCTCTGAATACAGTTGAAGCTTCTGGCATTTGCAAGCTCTATCAATCTGTGAGGCCAACCACCCAGCAAAAGAATTCCCGGATCCCAATCATGCCAACTCCAAGTACTGTGATGATAACCCTTAGATATCATACTTGGGCCCCATGGACAAACTGGAAGTGCTTCAATCTCAACACCAACTGACTTCCGTTGTGCCACTCTGATAACCTCTAAAATCCAATCGAACCAAATCTCAAACCCCTGCTTCTGGAAGCAACCAACTGGAGAGAACAAGGTAAGAGACTTGCAAAACTTGGACTCATCACCTAAAGTCAGAAATATATCATACTAGAGTGAATCAGAACGCGTCTTATTCAACCCACCTCCCGTGTCATCAAATCCTGTATATGTGGGCTGAAAGTAAACTGATGAGCACACCTCATTATGCAGTCAAGGTGAAACTCTCCTGCTAGCGCCAATGGAATACCAAAGTAATCATGTGTATTCCATCCTACACTAGCACCATCAAAAGACAACTCACAACTCAAAGCAGGATGAGTTGGTCTTGCAGCAACGTCATCATTACCCTTTGCAATCTTGACCGCAAGATTTCTATTTGCTGCAAAGAAAGAGTTTGCTAATTTTATTTTAGTAGTAAGAAGAGTACTATCAAGAATGTCGTAGTCCTCAAAAACTGCGGTCCTACAAATTTCCTGAAAAGAAGATGGAACAACACTAAGATCCAACGTGCAAGACCTAGAGGGAATCATCCTCTCTTGATAAGTTTGTCCAATGACAACCTCTATAGTACCAATTCAAACCTTGTGCCCAAATCTTCAATGATGTTTGAACCTGTATTCAAACCTGATGTGTCTATGTCATCAACAATCCACTCCACACTATGTGGTCTCCTGTATATGTGGAAGATGCCCAACATTGGTGCATAGAAGCACATGCCAACCTTCGATAAGCTGCTGGTAAATATTAGAACAACACCATGCAACCTGTGAATCATGTCCATGATAGAGCAAAAGGTATCACTACTATCAAAGGATGATACGAACTCGTCATCAATCCGTCTTCCAACACCAAAGTGGCAATCCCAACTTCTTCTATCTATCCTAACTACTGCTGTCCTCAAGAAGCAAATTGAAATCTCTGTGATTAGTAGTATGAAACAACCATCTATCACCAAGGTGAGAATTCTAACCCAATGAACTAGGGCTGAAAACTCCTTGCTGAGGTAAGTAGAACAGCCCTCTATCCTTGTGATGTAACTCAAAACCCAAAGGTACAAACATGAAGTACTACTGTCTTCCACATACTCCATGATGTTTTCTTCATATACTATATATCCTCTCCAAGTGTGATCAAGAAATGATGCTATGATGCAAAGACAAGTACTACCTGATGAAAACCCTTCAGTACTCATCATACGTTCTTGCATTCCAACAAGATGAATGAAACTATGAGAAGATAGAAGATGGTTGGTCATCATCACGAAGCCCACCTTGGTCTTGTACCTCCTGAGTTCTCTGTTGACGTGTTTTTTATGACAACACCAACACAGAATAAAATGTCCAATGGTCACTCTATTCCCTCTTGATCAAAGTATTTTGCATGCTAAGATTGCGTGAAAGTTCATGCGTTCAACTCCAAGGTTCCTTTTATCGCGAATAGACTCAGTTGGTTGATGTGAATATGCTGGGTATTCCAAGGGGACTTACGTGAGTTGCTCATTCAGAAGAAAGGATCTTCAAATTTTGGGAGATTTGTCGATGATGCTCGAGTTCTTAAACTAACCGGATAATGCTGAATGTAAAAGGATATAAGGATTAGAGATGCTACCATCTACTCCTAAAGGGTGGAGGACGAGGATCGACTTAAACAATCTTCAAATTAGACTTTTCTTCGTCTCCCTTCGGACAACTCTGACAAAGTTGGTGCAATCTTCAAAGGATGAGTAAGATATTCAAATCGTGATTCAACATGTGCACTCCGTCACAACGATGCAAATGAACACACAAATCACGACCGAAGTTAGGTACTGATATTCCAGTTGACCACACAAGGCAAACTTACCATCAAGCAAGCCCGCTAGTGGTATGGATGAAAGAAGATATGCTCAAACCACAACGCCACACTCCACAATTAACAACTACTTGCATAAAATAAAGTCTACTCTATTCTATCAATCTGAATTGGAAAGACGAAAAGGCCTTGCTAGCTATTCATAACAAAAGATAGAACCACCATGCAATGATAAACCTTTGTATTATGAGAGTTTTCCACAACAACCTCTTACAAAACTTTCAAAGGGAAAGTTTTCTTTCCTTTTCAAACTAAGCTATCTTCTAAGCTAACTTTCTATCTATTCTAACTTCTATCTTCTATACTCTCTGATCTCTTGATCTAATCTAACATAGATTACAAATGAGGGGGGATGCCCCTTTTATAGTTGGCCCAGTCCAACGGACGGCTTAGATTGAATTACAATGAAGGGCTTAGATCGAGCCACATATGCCCCAATTAGGGTTTTTGCCCTAAAAACCGGCATAGAGAGGAGTGGGGAAATAAATGCACAAAAGATTCTCCACTCCTCTGCAAGTACCACTACGAGCAATTAATGCCCATTATCCTCTTCTAGAAGATTCTCGTCCGGAAATGCGTTCCCATTGTTCTTCTCTGCCAATTCTATTGCGTTAGGAGGAGAGCGAAAGAGTCTCTAAGATCGTCTCTGCCGATAATAAAATTTGAAAGGATTTGACGTTCAGCCCTCCCGTTGCTTTGACTCTTGGACGCATTTCTTCTTTGTGACTTTCACATTTCGCTAGCCCATTGCCTTGGGCGCATTTGCCTCTTTTGCATCACGTTCTTAGTGTCCTTAGCCAAATCTTCACTGTCGTTTCTTTTTCCAAAGTTGTAATGTTGTCCAGCTTCATCAAGTCTTCATGCCTTGGCTTCAGCGTTCATCCTGCAAAACAAAAGAAGAGCATCAGAACACTTTATAATCTAAATTCATTTTACTTACCTTATCCCCACATTTTGACTTCCAAGGTCTACTTGATGTCTGATAAAATTCATCATTTTCTAGCAAACTTTTATCATGGGCCCATTGTGCTAGGGTGCATGCCATCTTGTTGTTTTCATTCTCCCGCTTTAGCAATTTCATTCACTTGCCTTATCCACCTTCCTTTAGGAGCGTGGTGACTTAGATAAAATTCCACTCGTCTTGAGCTTGAATGCACTTGCCCCACTCTGCTTTCTTTTTCCATGCCTTAGAAAATTTATCCCTCAGAGCCTTAGGAAATTTGTTAAACGGGTGCCAGGCCAAAATCTCTGCCGAAACAACACGAGCAAGGTGTGGAAGAACCTCAAATCATCTCCTAGTGAGAAATATCCAATACCCAGAAGAAATTTCTCCTCAGAAATCATAATTTCCATGTGTATCCAGACGAAGGGGTAAGTTTAATTTTTATTATTTTTGAAAAATAATAAAAATTACTAAGGTTTGTTTCATCTTGATTCTGGGTGCACTTCACACCTGCAGCCTCAATTTTTTAAATCCTAGTGTTCCTCATATTTTTCCGAAGAATTTCCTCCAACTTATATCACCTTGCATCTGGAAAGATTAATATTAATACATCTTCTAGGCGCATCCCTGGTCCTTGCCCTTGCCTTAGAAAATAAAAATGTCTTCAACTCCATCTTGGGCGCACTTCACAAGGCCTAGTTTATTTTATCCACCTTAGAAATTTCCTTCAAGTCTCAGCCACTTAACTTCTACCTTGAGGGCGCATTTAGCTAGGCAAGCTTCAATTTTAATGCCTTAGGCATTTTTCCTATCATCTATCAATCTCCCCAAGGTTTGGGCGTATTTTGCCTAGGGAGTTTTCATCTCCTTGCCTTAGAAAATATTTGAAGTCATCTTGTTTCACCTTGAGGGCGCAATTTTCCATGTCCCCTTTCATTTCATGGGCGCATTTCACCTTTGGAGATTTCTTTTTTTTTTTTTTGTGACTTAGAATACTTTCAACCCTCACTTCCCTCATGGGCGCATATGGAAGGGTATGCCGCCATTTTCATGACTTAGATAATTTCTAAGTCCCACTCTCCTCATTCTTGGCGCATCCAGCATGTGGCATTCTCATTTGTAATGCCTTAGGCATTTTTACTCTTTCAGCAACCTTGGGTGCGTTTCCACATGCAAGCTCCCATTTTGTGACTTAGAAAATTTCCATGCCTTCATTCCTTGCTTGGGCGCATTTTAGGGGGGCTACTTCCATTTCCATGCCTTAGAATTTTTTTATGACTTTCCTCTATGACCTGGGCGCATTTGAGGGGGTGAGGAGGAATTTGCAAACACTTAGAGACTTTTTTAAACATCCTCCATGCTGAAGGCGCATTTCACCCTTGATGCTTTCGTTTTCTTGCCTTAGAGATTTTCTTTGAAGTCTCCATATAGGCTGCTTGAAGTGGGCACATTTTGCCTTTGGAGCTTTCATTTGTGCCTTAGAAACTTTTTCAAACACCTCAACTTACCTTGGGCGCATTTGGAGGGTCAAGCTTCCATTTTAAACTTAAAAACTTTTTCAAACTTCTTGCTTCTCATCTTGGGCGCATTTTGACCCATGCACTTCCATTCTTCAAGACTTAGAAAATTTTCTAAGACTCATGCTTACCTTGGGCGCATTTGAGAGGGTCAGCTTCCAGTTTTCAATCCCTTAGAATTTTTATCACCATCTCTTCAAGACAGGGCGCATTTAGGGGGGTCTCCAGGAATTTGCCATTCCTTAGATATTTTCTTGCTTGATATCCTTGCTTGAGGGCGCATTTAGGGGTGGCTACTTCTGTTTCATACTTAGAAAATTTTCACATCATTTCTTGGCAACTTTGGGCGCATTTCCACTAGCATGCTTCCATTTTGAGTTGAGGGCACCTTTTGATGGTGGAGCTTTTGTTTTATACTTAGAATATTTTGACCTCTTTAGCCTGCCTTCACATTCTATTTTTAGTAAGTCTCTGCTATTTTGACCTCCATAGCCCTGTCTGTCATGCATTTTACACCATGTGACCTCCTTTGCTTGGTGGACTCGTTTTCACCTGTCCTACATGCCAACTTGCTATTTATAGCCACCTGCTATTTATAGTAAGCCCTTGACTTTCTGACTTCCACTGCTCCGTTTGACTTGAATTTTTCACCAAGTGGTCCTCATCACTTGATGAACTTGTTCACACCTGCCCCTCGTGTTGACCTGCTATTTATAGCCCTGTTCTGGAGACGACTTACTATAAATAGTAAGTGCTCGGATTGCGCCCAAATTTTACCAGTAGATTGCCTGAAGGATGTTGATCGCGATGGGATATCTTCGTTTTTTGGAATTCTGGCTTTTTACCCTACCTTTTAGGCATCGAAGCTGGAAATCCTAATTTGATATGCATGTTCCCTGAATGGTCTCTGTTTGACCTCGTTTCTTCTGCATGCCATTCTGCTTGCTGGACTAAAGTGTTGGGTAGCTGCTGGGATAAAACTGCTATTTTGTAGTAAGTGTCCGAAAAGTGGTCAATCGAACGTCGGATGAGTTTGCATGTCACAATGCTCGTGGGATCTCAAAAAACCCAGAAAAACCCAGAAAACTGGTTTGCATGCGGACACTGGCTAAAAATAGTAAGTCCCTGAAACTTGATCTTCTCTACTTGCATGTCATATCGTTGCGAAGCTCTCGCAAAACCCACATGGAATATCCGGACATGCATTAAAGAACTCTGCATGCAAACCCTAAAAATAGCCTTGGAAGGCTAAACTCTGAAAGTCACCATCTCGGTTTGCATGTTACACCATCGCGAAGGTCTAGAAAAACCCAGATCAATTCTCCTGTCATTTATCGGAGAATCGTATGTTGAAGCCCTGAAAATAGCTCGTGAAGCCAGAACTGCTAAAAATAGCTAGTTGTCTGAATCAACTCAAATTTCATGTGTAGGCCCTTGGAAGCTGCTTGAATGTGTTGAAGTAGTTAGAATCCTGAAATCCTGATGAAAAGCTCACAGATTGAACACTTACTAAAAATAGTAAGTCGTCAGAACATGATGAAAATTCAGTGGGAGCCTGTTGGAAGCCTTCTGAAAGCAATGTTAAGCTTAGCTGTCAATTTATCAACTTGATTTAATCTTAATCCAGCCTGAAAACCCTAACTTCACAGATTCACTTCAGACTCAGCAAAAATTTCAAATTAGGTCAAATACAAAAACATCCCCAGAAGAACAGAGAAATCAGAGAGAGAGAGAGAGACGCAAAACAAAAGCCAAAAGACCAGAATGGAGCAAAAATTGGGGGTCCCCATTTGAATGGGGCGATGTGTGAAAAAGGTCACAACATTCTCCTTCATAGATGCCATAATAAGCTGTTATCCCACGATGTGTGCCATACTGAAAAATTCCCCCATGAGCTGTCATACTTCGCTTCTCAAGGCTACCAGCCGTACTGATTAGAGAACTGTTGACCATGATGAATAACTTGGTCCTTTTTTTGAAGAACTCAAATCTGGAAGCTAGGACAACATGGTGTCTATACAAGGAGACAAAAGCGCATAGGGACTTCTTCAAATTTGAGTTGAGATTACTTGTTCCAACATCATCCCTTGCTGCCCCATGGGGTGTATATGCCATCCCCTCTCTCATAAATCTGAATTGAGCCTTCAATCGGCTCACCAACTGAGGTGTCTCATCAAACCAATGACCCAACTCATGAGCATGATATGAAATTTCAGGATTGTTCTTAACAACAAACCTCCCATCAAGTATCCACAAATCTAGGTGCCCTTTGTGCTTTTCCATACTAATAAGATCAGAACTGTGATCATGGCTTTCTGAGGTGTCTTCCTTGTCTTTCCTTGTATCTTCTTCATGGATAGGTTGCCCCTCCATGAGTACTAGTCTAAGAGGTGTGCCCAGCTGAAAGTTATGTGCTCTTCTAGCTGCCATAGCTGTCACAAAACTGATCCCTACCTTCACGTCCTTAGCTGAAATGAATTTTTCTCCCATCCAACTCCATGGTGTTGTATCCATAACATACCAAACATTATCAAATTGTAGGATTTTATGGTTAGGCCATCTCTTGGTCCCTACAATCAACTCTCTAATGCACAAAGCCTCATATAACCTTGAAAAATGTTCCTCCATTGTGGATAATGGATGTTCAACCCAAACGGAATTACTTACATCTCCCTCTACAAGTGTAGGTATAATACTAGTGGCTGATCCACCAAGAGTGTACCCAATATCATCTCCAATTTGAGTCTTCCATGAGTTCTCTAAAAGAAGAAACTTATGAATCTCAAATCAATGAATCTAACTTCTTTAACAGAAAATAATACAGACTTGCATTTCAGACTTGACAATGTTTTTCTGTGCATGATTGGGACTGTGACATGGCTGATATAAACATGAAGTTAATGGTATGACCTACAGTATTAAGGTGCAGATTGAAATAGACTCAACACACAGCTTATTACAGCAGATCATTGAGACAACAATCTCCTTTATTATCAATCCATTACAGTGTCAACTAGTAAGCTCTTATGACAAGACTCACATAACAACAATAAGTTCTCAGAAATACTGTCAAAGCTGTAACAGCAGATTACCATGCTATTTTCTGATTTTATAAACTTGAATGACAATGCACAACAGACCTCAACTTATATTGACAGATATATCCATACAAACTGAGAAGTTCATTTTCAGCTTTCATAGAAATTTTACTGAACACATACAATGCTACTCGAATACTCAAAACTAAACAGAAACTGAGAGAAGCTCTTAGCGCACTCAGTAACAGAAAATAAGAGTGTGTTCTAATCCAAGGACTCAAAAAGTTGTGCTTAAAGAAGAACAGAAGGAATGCATTGACTGTAACCACAGATTTAAGAGCCTTTTTTCTGAGATTATAGTATTGGATATTACATAGAACAAACCTAGATTCGACTAACAGCAAATTCCCTTGTCTAAGATGAAGAAATGCATTTGCAGACTCAAAAATCTACACAATTCGATACAAGAAAGTGCTTAGACCTAGGAAATGCGTGGTAACACTCAGCAATGAAGAAGAACCTCTCGCAGCGCCCAGAAATGACTCAGGAACTTCACGTTGCAACTCCTTGGAATCACGTTTTGTCTTGGACACTTCAGACACCCCTTCCAAAGGCCACAATTCTCCTTCTCTTTTGATTTGCCTTGGCTTCAAGAGACCAAACGACCCAATTCCAGTCTATTTAAGAGGTTGTTCTCTGCCCAGCAAACACTTTTTAACAACTGCCCAATTTCTTCACGATAACGACTTTAGCAAAGGTGTTGTGCTTGGAAAATAATGTGCCAGGATTCCCACAATGGCTCATGCCATCAAAACTACCTGAATATTCACCAAACTCATCACACTGAAGCAACAAAAACTCAAAATATGGGAGACACGAAAATCAGACATAGCTCGAATTCTTATTTCCAAAATCTTCAACTCTTCCAACTAAGGATGATGGTTGCACATCCGAAATTGGAGCTGGAAGGTTCTTCAACCCCTAATCCAGGAGGCTCGACCAATATGCTCAGAGAAAATATTTATCCAAGAATGCCTAACAAAATGAACTCTCCTTTTTATTTTTTCTCTATTCTCCACAAAAAGTGACTTTGTAAAGTTATATTTAAAATATTTCATCAAGTCACTTTATAAACATCAAATAATTTACTTTATAGTATTTCACTTTATTTAATTAAAATAATCAATTAAAGTCATCCTTAGAAATATTATTAATTTTTGGACAACTTAATCAATTAAATTAATTAAGTCACTTAATCATAAATTTGGGAACATTACAGTCCTCCCTTCCCAAAAATTGCTTGTCCTCAAGCAATCCACAAAGTGAACCAACCCCATTGCCACAATACCTGAGTCCTGAACAACAAATCATTTGCACCTATCCACCAACCACCCGGATCCTAGATGACCCTGAAAAGAACTCCAACTAACATCCTCTGAATACAGTTGAAGCTCTTGGCATTTGCAAGCTCTGTCAATCTGTGAGGCCAACCACCCAGCAAAAGAATTCCCGGATCCCAATCATGCCAACTCCAAGTACTATGATGATAACCCTTAGATATCATACTTGGGCCCCATGGACAAACTGGAAGTGCTTCAATCTCAACACCAACTGACTTCCGTTGAGCCACTCTGATAACCTCTAAAATCCAATTGAACCAAATCTCAAACCCTTGCTTCTGGAAGCAACCAACTGGAGAGAACAAGGTAAGAGACTTGCAAAACTTGGACTCATCACCTGAAGTCAGAAATATATCATACTAGAGTGAATCAAAACACTTCTTATTCAACCCACCTCCCCATGTCATCAAATCCTGTATATGTGGGCTGAAAGTAAACTGATGAACACACCTCAATATGTAGTCAAGGTGAAACTCTCCTGCTAGCACCAATGGAATACCAGAGTAATCATGTGTATTCCATCCTACACTGCCACCATCAACAGATGACTCACAACTCAAAGAAGGATGAGTTGATCTTGCAGCGACGTCAACATTACCCTTTGCAGCCTTGACTGCAAGATTTCTATTTGCTGCATAGAAAGAGTTTCCTAATTTTATTTTAGTAGTAAGAAGAGTACCATCAAGAATGTCGTAGTCCTCAAAAACTGCGGTCCTACAAATTTCCTGAGAAGAAGATGGAACAACACTAAGATCCAACGTGCAAGACCCAGAGGGAATCATCCTCTCTTGATAAGTTTGTCCAATGACAATCTCTATAGTACCAATGCAAAGCCTTGTGTCCAAATCTTCAATAACGTCTAATCCTGTATTCAAACCTGATGTGTCTATGTCATCAACAATCCACTCCACACTATGTGGTCTCCTGTATATGTGGAAGATGCCCAACATTGGTGCATAGAAGCACATGCCAACCTTCGATAAGCTACTAGTAAATATCAGAACAACACCATGCAACCTGTGAATCATGTCCATGATAGAGCAAAAGATATCACTACTATCAAAGGATGATACGAACTTGTCATCAATCCGTCTTCCAACACCAAAGTGGCAATCCCTACTTCTTCTATCTATCCCAACTACTGTTGTCCTCAAGAACCAAATTGAAATCTCCATGATCAGTAGTATGAAACAACCATCTATCACCAAGGTGAGAATTCTAACCCAATGAACTAGGGCTGAAAACTCCTTGCTGAGGTAAGTAGAACAGCCCTCTATCCTTGTGATGTGTTGTGACCTTTTTCACACATCACCCCATTCAAATGGGGACCCCCTAATTTTTGCTCCATTCTGGTCTTTTGGCTTTGCGTCTCTCTCTCTCTCTTTGGTTTTTCCGTCCTTTCGAGGATGTCCAATCATTTGACTTAGGTTGAAATATTGGTTAAGTCTGTGAAATTAGGGTTTCCTATCATCCAGGCTTTTTAAAGGTCAAACTGAGTTGTCAAATTAGAATCTGAGCTTAATACTGCAATCACAAGGTGTCCAGCAATGTCCCACTGAATTTTTATTGAATTCTGACAACTTACTATTTATAGTAAGTACTCAATCTGGAACTGTTTCATCAGGATTTTGGAATTCTGACTATTCCATCACATTCAGGTAACATCAAGCTAATTGCACACAAAATTTGATCAGAATCAAACAACTTGCTATTTTTAGCAGTTCAGGCTTCAGAAGCCATTTTCAGGATCTTCACATGTGCTTTTCAAATGCATGTCTGGGGAATGTTTCTGGGTTTTTCAAGACCTTTGCAGTGATGTAACATGCAAACTGAGGTGATGACTTTCAGAGTTCAGCCTTCAGAGGCTATTTTTAGGGTTTGCATGCAGAGTTTTTCAATGCATGCCCAGATATTCCTAATGGGTTTTTTGAGAGCTTCGCAACGATATGACATGCAAGCGGAGGGGATCAATTTTCAAGGACTTACTATTTTTAGCCAGTGCTTGCATGCAGACCAATTTTCTGGGTTTCTTGAGATCCCACGAGCAATGTGACATGCAAAATCATTCGATAGTGGATTGGACACTTTCTAGACAGTTTCTATTTTTATCAGGTACACTCAGACAGCTGCCCAACACTCCAGTTCAGCAAACAGAACGACATGCAATAGAAACAAAGTCAAACGGAGACCGTTCAAGGTACATGCAAGTCAAGATTAGGGTTTCCACTTTTATAGGGGGCAAAACTCAGAAATTGTCAGAATGAAGTACCCCACCGATATCAGCATACTTCAAGGTACCTACTGGCAAAATTTGAGCGAAATCGGATAACTTACTATTTTTAGTAAGTCATCTCAGGGCTATAAATAGCAGGTATGTGCTAGAGGTAGGTGTGAATAGGGCACTTAAGTTATCAGGATCAGGCATACCAAATTTCAAGTCAAACAGAGCTACAGAAGTCAGGCAACTTTGGAACTTACTATAAATAACAGGTGGCTATAAATGGCAGGTCAGAGCGAGGGACAGGCAAAAACAGGTTCATCAGATTGCAAGGATCATATGGTGAAATTTTCAGGCATAACGGAGCTGTGGAGATTAGAAAGGCAAGGGCTTACTAAAAATAGAATGTGAAGGTGAAGGGCAGACAAAGGCATGAAAATTTTACTAAGTGTGAGAAAATGAGAGCATACCCTCTCAAATGCGCCCATGATGGTAGAGTTAACATTAGAAAATTTCTAAGGCATGAAACAAAAGCTCCACCATGGAAATGCACCCATGATGAAAATAGAAGAAGTTCAATCATGTAAATGCGCCCACCTTGAAGAAGTGACTTCAAAATTGTCTAAGGCAAGAGAATTGAAAGCCCACCTAGCAAAAGGTACCCTCAAATGAAAGTGAGCTAGTCAAAATGCGCCCACCATGGAAGAGCCTTGAGGAAATATTCTAAGGCATTGGAAATCAAAGCATGGCACTCAAAATGTGCCCATGGTGAAAATAAAAGTAAGCCCTCTAAAACATGCCAAGGGGAAGGAGTGGTTAACATGAGAATTCTTCTAAGGCATAAAACGCAAGTCAATCGGGTAAAATGCGCCCATCTCAAGTGAAAAAGGGTAAAACGCCTAAGGCATTGAGAATAAAAGTTGAAGGGGCTAAATGCGCCCAAGCTAAATTGGAGAAGACTTAAATCGCCTAAGGCATTTAAAATAAAAGCATGGCATGTTAAATGCGCCCTCACATGAAACCTCCCCATGCCAAATACGCCCATCAAGGTGAAGTGCCTTCAAAATTCTTCTAAGGCAAAAACAGAAGTGAGCATATGAAAATGCGCCCAAAGAGGTAATGAAAAGTCCAAGGCGTGAAAATTGCCTAAGGCAAAAATAAAAGCAGCACATACAAAATGCGCCCTTGGATGGAAGAAGCCCATGTAGAATGCGCCCAAAGGTAAGTGGAAGGCTGAAATATCCTAAGGTGTGAAATAAAAGTGGACCCATCAATGTGCGCCCTTGGCTAGGATGAAGATAGAAAAACAACTAAGGCACAAAAGCAAAAGCATGGGGGGTCAAATGCGCCCTTGGTTGAAAGGAGGATGTGTGGAAAATTTTCTAAGGTGAAAACAAGATACCACTAGGTAATATGCGCCAAGGGAGGTCAAGTGGGTTAGGTTTGTTCAAGACACAAGACATGGATGGCCAGAGGGTGGAATGCGCCCAGGCAAAGTAATGAAGTAAATAATTTTTCTAAGGCATGTATAAAATAAAGTTAACCCCTCCAAGTGTGCCAAAGATTAAGAAATTGATGCAGGTGAAATAAAAGCCTTTAAAATTTTCTAAGGCACAAAAATCAAAGCCCCACCTATGAAATGCGCCCAAGTTGAAGTGGAAATGGCAAGAACGTCTAAGGCATGGAGATTTAAAGTTGAGTTAGATAAAAGGCGCCCAAGGAGTGAAAGGAATTGAATTTATTTCTAAGTGTGTGAAGTGAAGGTGTGAGAAGATAAAAATACCAAGGAAGAAAATGTTGGAAGATTTTTCTAAGTGAAATAAAATTTCACTAAGAAAAATACGCCATGGATGAGCTTGAAATTTCAAATTTTCCAAAGGCATTTAAATGAAGTGGGCTAAGTGATGAAATATTTTTCAAAGGGAGAATTAACAACTGATGAATATTTTCCCATGGGTTAAGTAAAATTAAATGAACCTCTTTAAAATACACCCATGAGTTAACAGAGTTTTAAATTATTTTCCTAAGGGAAAATTGTTTTGCTTAGATTATTTTCCTAACGAAAATTAAATTTCAGAGGATGGATTATTTTGAGCTAGCAAGTGATTTTAAATCAACAGGGTTGAATTATTTTGATGAGGATTTAAAATCTTCTAAGGCAAATTTCTTGAAAGTTGATGATTTAAATGGAAAATGTTTTAACAGGTTGGAAATAATTTTAAATCTCCCATGGATTTTTCGAGTTGGATTTAATTAAACTTTGCGAGAAATTTAAAATGGAAATTTCAAGTAAGTCAGAGTGATTTTCTCGCAAGTTGTTTAATTACCAGGAGTTAACTGACAGGCTGGAGGGAAAAATTCGAATTTTGCAAGGAAAGAATCCTCATTAATGGCAACTACCATGATGACTGACCGACGACTAGCCCACTACTGCGCCTGAAATAGAAGATTCTAAGTGGAGAGAGTGGTGAATTGATGAAGGTGCTAAAAATAACTCCAGCACTACTTGGCAGGATTCTTCATGAAGAATTATTTAAGCAACCTCATTTCTCATTTCTTCTCACATTTCGAAGTTGAGAGTTGCTGAAGTGAGAAATTTCTTGAGAGATTGAAATATTTTCGAAGCTGCTGAAAGTGAGGTTGAGTTTTTACTTTCTAAGTACGAAGTTGCTGGAGAATTTGTTTCTCAAATTGCTAGAGAATATATTTTCAAAGTGCTGAGAGTGTGTTGCTGCAAATTTCGAAATTGTATGATGGAGTTGCTGGAGATTTTATTTTCAAACTGCTGAGAGTTGAAGTTGCTGCAGATTTTCAAAGTTGCAAAGATTTCCTTATTTGTTGAAGGTCTTATTCTCGAAGTGCTGAAGAAGTCATTTTTGAAGTGGCATAAGAGTTCTTGAAGTTGCTGAGAATTTTATATTCGAACTGCTGAAAGTTGATTGCTGTTAAAGAGGTTCGAAATTCCATACTGCAATGATCTCTTTATTCTTCTAATTGCTGAAGTTGACAGGCTGAGGTCAAGGATTCGAATTATTTATACTAAAGAAATTATTCACATTGCTGAAAGTTATTAGTTTGCTGCGATTTTTCTTCACCAGTCAGAAGTGCAGTTGCTGAGAGTTTTCTCTAAGCTCAGAGATTTTATATAGTTTGAGGTTTGGAGTTAGAAATTTATGCTGAGGAGTTTTATTTTCAAAGCTAACTCCGTACTCGCAGCCATCTCGAGAATTGTTTTATTTTATTAAAAATCTGCAGTCTAACTTGTTATTCTATTTTATTTTTGCAAATGGTTGGAGCAAAAGATGTTGCAGGAACAAGCAAAGCTGCAAACATTGAAGCGGGCAAGGCAAGCTCATCCCAACAAGCAATGATCAAAAGGCTCGCCAAGCCATTTCTTCTGAAGTCAGCAATTATTTCAAAGTTGGCAGGATTAAATGACACCAACCTTGGTTCATTTAATCTGGGTGCACTCAAATCAAGGATGTACGGACTGGGAGGTCATCAACTGTCAGTCACAACACACAACATAATGAAGAGTGGGATCTATGTAGCTACTGGTTTTCCACCAGCAATACAGTGCCTGGAACTAATCATGGAGTGCGCAAATTGCTACAAGCCGAAGCACAGAATGATTGTCTCTCCAGATGGTTGCCAACTTCACGCCAGATGCTATTGGAGAGGCATTTGGGATTCCTACTTCCGAGAGGATTCTGTACAGAACAAAGGAAAGGGCAGATAAAATGTACTCCTCCTCCTTTGAAAGGGTTGCTACAGTCATCAATAGAGTTTGGATGCAAAAGCCAAAACCACCCCGCACTAAGCTCCCAAAACAAATAATTTCCGAAGATGTGAAACAAGAAAACTGTGACTTGATAATGATGCTTAACCGAGTAAATGGGAGTTCACAAGCATATATCTTCGAGCCTTGGATGTTCTACTTCATCGAAATCATATTGGAAGGAAAGGAATGTGTTGACTGGGCTAGGATGATTAGTGACAACATAGATGAACAGTTTAGGAGCCTGAGGAGGAAAAAGACCTTTTATATGAGCTCATACGTAATGTATATGCTGGCAAGGATGACCAAGTATCGAGGGATCACGTACAAAGAGCCAATCAGCTGTGCCCCTGACCAGTTCAAAATCCATGAGGCCTGCACACAATTACATTTGACTAACCCTACCAGCTACAAGCGGGCAAATGATGCATTCACAATGCATATTGCAAGGACCCTTCAACAGAGAACGCAACAAAGAATATCAAAGGAAACACATGCGTTGATCGAAGAATATGGATATTGGCTCATCTAATTTCTGAAATTCACATACATTAGGCTGCAAGGGTTCACCTCATATCCATACCGGTTGCCGAGGTACCCCACTGATCACATAGTAATGCTAGAAGTATCTAAGCAACTCATTGCCTATGATAAAATCCAAAAGAAGAAGAGGAAGAAGGGACTGGATTTTCCTATCGCCATAGGGAATTCCATTGAGGTGTGCCCCCCCTTGCAGGTAGCTTGGGAGGCAAAAGATGAGCTACAATTCTTTCATCTCTCGTATCACATAGGCAGGTAGGATTTATATCCTTACAGAAACATCTGAGTGGTGCAGAATGTTGAGTACAGGCACAAGGCTCACATAGAGGATTTTTGGGCAAATGCGGTGGATGAGGCTGAAATAAGAAGAAGGATGTTTACCAGACTTCCTCTCAAGTTAATCAGGGAGTCTGAAGTCATTCCAGTTCCCGACCAGGTGGAAGAGGATGTAAATGTCATACAACCTGACTATGAGTCAGTTAGGAATACTCTAGTCCCACCACTTGATTGGTCCAAGCCAAAAATCATGGACTTGGACACACTCTCTATTCCGGTGATGACTTTCACGAGGGCTTGGGTTGATAGACATGTGGGTAGACTTAAAAGCAGAACAGTTACCCTTACTTATGACTTGATGGGTGATCAAAGGCCGCTATTGGTGAGAAGGGGAAAGCAAGTTGCCCAAGCACTGAAAGCACAAGATGAGGTGCCGGCCCAGCCAATACCTTTGAGGATGGAGCAAGAATCACTCACGCGGTCGCAAACTCAGTCTTCGAGTTTGAGGGAAATTTCGCTATTTGCTGATCAGAGGGCAAGATTGAATGAAGAGCGGGAACTTGAGGTGGTTGATCAGCCCAACGTCCAAGAGTCAGATAGTATAAGTGTTAGTGCATCCAGGGGTGGCCAACAAGAAGAGGAGGAGGAAACAGTGGTTGATACCTGTTTCCAGCAGATGTTGGACATGGCATTGGAAGAGGAAGAAAACACAGAGCAATGGACCCAAGGGCCCGGAGATACTCAGCTTGTGGAGACTGATGAGCCTGAGTAGAATAGTGCAAGAAGAGAGGAAGTATACGAGGTGGAGGCAATAGAAGAGCAGCCCCTCGTCACTTGCAATCCACAGCAGACAGTGCCAGATTGGCTTACGGATAGAATGAGAAGAGACCCTGAGGATGATACGGATCCAGCCATTGAGATGGAAGAGTTCCTCAAAAGGATTAGTGCGCCATCGGAGGAGAAGAGAGCCAGGAAGTTTTCAAAGATCTCAACTGATGAGTCGGGCTCTCGCACACTTCAACTTGTTGTCCCAAGGGAGGAGTGTGATCGAGCCGAGGAGAGGCCTGAAAATTACGTGATCACCACTGTAGAGTTGGGTCATCCTACGGGAGCCCAAATTTTTGAGGAGTTCGATAACTCCTATCAGGCGCCAAGAGACCAGTTGCTCCGCACGGAGGGGAAGTATAAGAAGTTAAAGAAGGAGCACAAGACCTCGATAGGATATGTGCAGAGTCTGGCACGTCTAGGTGAATAGGCAAACCTAGTAGTAGAACTCCCACCAGAGCTTCCGAGGGAGTCAGTTATTGGAGATGGAAACGGAAGCAGACAAATGGGTTAGCCATGTTCGGGTTGAGACAGAGAAATTCATGGAGGACCTCGCCAATGCTTATCAGTAGGCCTCAAATATTTTGGCGTGAATAGACATGGTGGATCAAGCCTAGGGCGATACCTGCATCTATCAGACAAAGACTGTTCTTCGTCTAGGGGCTTTGATGCATATACCTCTAGAGACCTTGGTGGATGGAGGTGTAATTCAGGAGGGTGACAAGTATGATTTCACCAGTTGGTACTCCTTGGTGGTCACAGGCCGGGGGTTTCACGATGTAGCAAGGGCAGATTCGGCCAGAGTTAGGAAGGCAATGGGTAACATTTTGGAGGGAGTCCTTAATACGTTGGAGGCCATATTTGCTAGAAGGATGGCTCCAGAGGAAATAACTGTTGATGGCTTGAGGGACAAACTAGCTCCATTTTTCTCAGTTGCGAGGTCGCTTGTCCAAGATGACTTTGAGAATGTCTCCACTTTCTCTAGTATAATTCAGAATACCCAGAAAGCCTTGGTGGCATGGAGAAAATCTTACACTCGGCACAGATAGATAGTGGCAGTCTTGGAATTTCAGCTCAACCATATTCCACCGATTTCAGTTCAGGAGGTTGAGGCGGTATTGGCCCGATTGATCGAGTTCGCAGTCAGGGAACAGGATAGTGGGAACTCTCTGCTGGATGAGGATCTTCTGGAGGATGGTGATGGGCATTAATTGCTCATTATGGTTCCTGCAGGGAGTGGAGAATCTTTTGTGCATTTATTACCCACTCCCCTCAGTGGCGTTTTTTAGGGCAGAAACCCTAATTAGGGCATAGGTGACTCGATCTGAGCCTTTATTGTAATCTAATCTGAGCCGTCCATTGAAATGGGCTAGCTATAAAAGAGGCATCCCCCCTCATTTGTAATCTATTAGAATTAGAATTAGATCAAGAGTTGAATCAGAGCTAGAGAGTAGAAGGCATATAGTGATTAGCTTAGAAGTTAGCTTAGATTGAGGAGGGAAGAAAACTTTCCTTTGAAAGTTTTGTAAATGGTTGTTGTGAACACTTTTCATAATACAAAGAGTTTCATTGCTTGGTGATTTCTTCTTTTGTTATGAGTAGCTAGCAAGGCCATTTCATCTTTCCAATTCAAAGTAGATAGAGTAAAATAGACTTTCATTTCATGCAAATAGTTGTTAGCTGTGGAGTGTGGCATTTAATTTGAGCAAGTCTTCTTTCGTCCATACCACTAGCGGGCTTGCTGACGGTAAGTCCGCCTTGCGTGGTCAACTGGAGTAATAGCACTTAACTTCAATTGTGGCTCATATGTCCATATGCATCGTTGTGATGGTATGAACATGTTGTGTCATGATTTCAACACTTTTCTCATCCTTTGAAGATTGCACTGACTTTGTGGAGGTTGTCTGAAGGGAGGCAAAGCAGAGTCTGGTTCGAAGATTGTTTAGGTTGATCCCCACATTCCACCCTTTAGAAGTAGATTGTATAATTCTTACCCCTATTCCTTTTCAATTCAACATTTTCAGGTTAGTTTAGAAACTAGAGCATCATAGTCAAAATCTTTCATTTGCTTCACTTAGTTGAACAATTACGTAAGTCCCCTTGGAATACCCAGCATATTCACATCAACCAACTGAGTCTATTCGCAATAAAAGGAAACTTGGAGTTGAACGCATGAACTTTCATGCAATCTTAGCATGCGGGATACTTTGATCAAGAGAGAATAGAGTGACCGTTGGACATTTTATTCTGTGTTGGTGTTGTCATAAAACACACGTCAACATGATGTAACTCAAAACCCAAAGGTACAAACATGAAGTACTACTGTCTTCCACATGCTCCATGATGTTTTCTTCATATACTATATATCCTCTCCAAGTGTGATCAAGAAATGATGCTATGGTGCAAAGACAAGTACTACCTGATGACAACCCTTCAGTACTCATCATACATTCTTGCATTCCAACAAGATGAATGAAACTATGAGAAGATAGAAGATGGTTGGTCATCATCATGGAGCCCACCTTTGTCTTGTACCTCCCAAGTTCTCCTTCATAGATGCCATTATAAGCTGTTATCCCACAACGTGTGCCATAGTGAAAAATTTCCCCATGAGCTGTCATACTTCCCTTCTCAAGGCTGCCAGCTGTACTAATTAGAGAACTGTTTCCCATAATGAATAACTTGGTCCTTTTTTTGAAGAACTCAAATCTGGAAGCTAGGACAACATGGTGTCTATCCAAGGAGACAAAAGTGCATAGGGACTTCTTCAAATCTGAGTTGAGATTACTTGTTCCAACATCATCCCTTGCTGCCCCATGTGGTGTATATGCCATCCCCTCTCTCATAAATCTGAATTGAGCCTTCAATTGGCTCACCAATTGAGGTGTCTCATCAAACCAATGACCCAACTCATGAGCATGATATGAAATTTCAGGATTGTTCTTAACAACAAACCTCCCATCAAGTATCCACAAATCTAGGTGCCCTTTGTGCTTTCCCATACTAAGAAGATCAAAACTGTGATCATGGCTTTTTGAGGTGTCTTCCTTGTCTTTCCTTGTATCTTCTTCACGGATAGGTTGCCCCTCCATGAGTACTAGTCTAAGAGGTGTGCCCATCTGAAAGTTATGTGCTCTTCTAGCTGCCATAGCTGTCACAAAACTGATCTCTACCTTCACGTCCTTAGCTGAAATGAATTTTTCGCCCATCCAACTCCATGGTGTTGTATCCATAACATACCAAACATTATCAAATTGTAGGATTTTCTGGTTAGGCCATCTCTTGGTCCCTACAATCAACTCTCTAAGGCACAAAGCCTCATATAACCTTGAAAAATGTTCCTCCATTGTGGATAATGGATGTTCAACCCAAACGGAATTACTTACATCTCCCTCTACAAGTGTAGGTATAATACTGGTGGCTGATCCACCAAGAGTGTACCCAATATCATCTCCAATTTGAGCCTTCCATGGGTTCTCTAAAAGAAGAAACTTATGAACCTCTTGATGCAAACTAGATACCCAAACATAATTTTCTGAATCATGCTTCTTCTCTTGTTCACACCCATCTACATGTTCTTCATGCTTGCTTACTTCAAGAAGCTCCTCCTTTGCATGCTCAACTCCTACCCATTCTTCCCTTGGACAAAATAATGATAGAAGATAGGCTTCTCTTCATTGTCTTGCTCGATGTACATGATTGACTTGTATGTCCCTGATTTCTTTGCATATTCTAGGTTTTGTCGTAAGGACAACGCTGTGTTCAAAAGAGAGATCATCACACGCTTTCTCTCCACCATATTTTAGTGTTGAAATGCCTGGATTCCATGAACTTATGAGTTGATGGTTTGGTTCTGAACAAGTATGCTCATTGTGTTTCCCATACATTGTTGTTTCCTTGAACAAATCACCATCCGAATCAAAAGTGTTGAAGCTAACATGGACATTTTTCTCCATAGGTGATGTTTGGAAATCAAACTGATGTACATTGGACATTGGGAACTCTTTCCCAACATCTAAACCATCCTCACTGGAGTGATGTAAAAACTCTTCACTATATGCTGATTTGGAAACTTCAACATACTCAACTTCATCCCGCTCTTTTTTTGGAGTCACATTAGCAACCTCAATAATTTTGTCATTTTCATACCTTCCCTTTGGAACATTTAGGTACTCCACCTCATAAATTTCTTGTCTCAGAACATTCTTTTCATAATTTGAGAGGTCATAGGAATGGTCCATGTGGACAACCTTTTCCTTAATTTTGTGTAATTGTTGTTTTGCATGAGTAGCTTTCAACTTCGATTCATTCGCTCTCATTAGCCATTCATCACATATTTCCTGGTTCCCCACTACAACTGGTGTTCTTGTCTGCAAAGTGATTAATTCCTTTCCTTCCCCATGAATACTAGGCTCAAGCACAAATACTCTATTGTTGTTAGTAGACAAACCAAAGTCAGAAATTTCTTCCATTTTCAATTTTCTGATATAGTTATATAGTTTTGTCTTACTTGGATTTCCTTCCTCAAGTATTCCCAAAAACTCATCAAAGGAAACCTGATTTTTAAAATCATTTGGTAATCCCTGGTACTCAGCAACAATTTTATTGGCTTCTATTTTCATAACCACCTGCTCATCCTCTTCCTTTAGTAGGAGTTTTTGAAGGGCACTTATTATCACCTTTTGATTTTCTCTAAGAGTGACAAGACTGTCCATCTGTACCATCATTAAATAACTGAAATTTTTTGAGTCACAAACCCAAACAGGCTGGCAAGATCTCCAGCTCTGATACCACTGTAAAGTTCCTATCCTATTGTGCTTGATTTTTGCGTTTTTTCTTGAATTGTAATTGATTTGTTTTTGTCACATAGCTAGAGCCATTTCACACAGATGTGGCCAAACCAATAAATAGCATACATGAAAAATGACAGAGTTCATTACTTCATGATTTCAACTGTATCTCAAATCAGTGAATCTAACTTCCTTAACAGAAAATAATACAGACTTGCATTTCAGACTTGACAATGTTTTTCTGTGCACGATTGGGACTGTGACATGGCTGATATAAACATGAAGTTAATGGTATGACCGACAGTATTAAGGTGCAGATTGAAATAGACTCAACACACAGCTTATTACAGCAGATTATTGAGACAACAATCTCCTTTATTATCAATCCATGACAGTGTCAACTAGTAAGCTCTTATGACAAGACTCACATAACAACAATAAGTTCTCAGAAATACTGTCAAAGCTGTAACAGAAGATTGCCATGCTATTTTCTGATTTTATAAACTTGAATGATAACGCACAACAGACCTCAACTTATATTGACAGATATATCCATACAAACTGAGAAGTTCATTTTCAGCTTTTATAGAAATTTTACTGAACACATACAATGCTACTCCAATACTCAAAACTAACAAGAAACTGAGAGAAGCTCTTAGCGCACTCAGTAACAGCAAATAAAAGTGTGTTCTAATCCAAGGACTCAAAAAGTTATGCTTAAAGAAGAACGGAAGGAATGCATTGACTGTAACCACAGATTTAAGAGCCTTTTCCTGAGATTATAGTATTAGATATTACATAGAACAGACCCAGATTCGACTGACAACAAATTCCCTTGTCTAAGATGAAGAAATGCATTTGCAGACTCAAAACTCTACATAATTCGATACAAGAAAGTGCTTAGACCTAGGAAATGCGTGGTAACACTCAGCAATGAAGAAGAACCTCTCGTAGCACCCAGAAATGACTCAGGAACTTCACGTTGCAACTCCTTGGAATCACGTTTTGTCTTGGACACTTCAGACGCCCCTTCCAAAGGCCACGATTCTCCTTCTCTTTTGATTTGACTTGGCTTCAAGAGACCAAACGACCCAGTTCCAGTCTATTTAAGAGGTCGTTCTCTGCCCAACAAACACGTTTTTTTAACAACTGCCCAATTTCTTCACTATCACGACTTTAGCAAAGGTGTTGTGCTTGGAAAATAATGTGCCAGGATTCCCACAATGGATCACGCCATCAAAACTACCTGAATATTCACCAAACTTGTCACACTGAAGCAACAAAAACTCAAAATATGGGAGACGCGAAAATCAGACATAGCTCGAATTCTTATTTCCAAAATCTTCAACTCTTCCAACTAAGGATGATGGTTGCACATCCGAAATTGGAGCTGGAAGGTTCTTCAACCCCTAATCCAGGAGGCTCAACCAATATGCTCAAAGAAAATATTTATCCAAGAATTCCCGACAAAATGAACTCTCCTTTTCATTTTTCCTCCATTCTCCACAAAAAGTGACTTTGTAAAGTTATATTTAAAATATTTCATCAAGTCAATTTATAAACATCAAATAAGTGACTTTATAGTATTTTACTTTATTTAATTAAAATAATCAATTAAAGTCATCCTTAGAAATTGTTACTTATTTTTCACTGCTAGCTCAAACAAGTAGAGTTGAATTGTAAATTCATGCTAAGAATCCCACACAAGCCATGGGAGTAATTCATTATTTGATTTTTTATAATTAGGAAAAAGATACATGAGTAAAAGCAAAGTATACAACTGAGAATAGCTAAAGCATAGGGTAGAAAGTGATTCGTCATTGCCTAGAATGACGAATCGTTGATAGTTGAGGTTCTCAGTTGTGACTCCAGGTCCAGCTCCATTTCTAGTTTCAGTTCCAGCTCCGCGTACCTGCAGGTTTGAGGGAAATGTTGTTAGAGCAATGTAGATCAAATCCTATCATATGCATGCCCTACTACAAGAAATATAAGATATAGTCGATCAGGCATCCATCAGATGATTACGAAAATTCAAACAACATAAGGAGAAAAGAGGAAAAATTCAGCTTCTTTTATTTTGCTAACATATTTGTTCACTATGCAGGAACAGGTTCATTATGTTCAGAATCATTTCATTAGATATGTGGAGCAAAACGGTCTCCCACAAGGGTTGAGCCTGGCATATCAAAAGGATACACTCTCAAGCATATGAGAGTTCATTAATATTGTCAAAAAAGTCAAAAGAAAGTTGCTGAAACAAAGAAATTGATGTAAAAGCAACCCTTTTTTGAAATAATTTTCTGCTTCAGCTCTACTTGACATTTTCATATTACATCTAAATGAGGTATCAAGCCTCTTTACACTGAAGAGAACAGAATCAAAGTAATCAAGCATGAAGCTCTTTCATGGAGCTTTAGAATTGATTTTACAAGGGACAATGAGTTTTCACCATTGAAGCTGAAGGTAAGCATGTTTGCATTTGATGTAGAGAGTTTTCATCATAAATCTCAAACATAATATTGGCAAGAAAGTGGTGACAGTCACCATTTATAGAGATATTCACCATACCTACGAAGAGGAATCAGTGTATCATAGTGGAAAACTCACAGACCAGCTAGACAAAGCCTCATTGCGAAGATAGTCTACAAAAGGATACAATTTCAGCAATGTATTTCAAATAAGTCATGGTGGTATATGTGTGTGGTAAGCTGCATAAAGGACAGTCATGCATCAATGGGAGCCACAAGTAGCCAGAATGCATATACGAATTAGAAAGGGGCATTGATAAGGATAATCATGGGACAGTTCATGGTGAAGAAGATAGTCATATGCATAATTGAACAGTCACAATACAGGATATCAAGATTGTCAAAGGGAGTTTTGGTAAGTGGACACATAAGAAAGAGAGGAGTTTCAAACAGACCTAGGGGGCAGTCCTTATGGGAAATAACAATGATGAATGCAGTAAATAAGTCATAAAACCAAGCAATTTACTGTCAGTAAATGAACAACAAACTATTATAAAAAAGGTGCAGCAACATGATATTAAAAAGTGCAGCAAACAATGACGAAAGAGAACAACAAATATAGATGCAAATGTGACAGTAAATGAACAGCAAACTGTTATAAAGAAGGTGCAGAAAGTATGGAAAAATGAGCAACATTCTCAGAGTAAATAAGCAACAAATATCAAGGACAGTCTAAAAGAGAATGACAGTGCAAGAGTTTTTGAAGTACAAGAAGGGAAAAATGCCAAATACCCGGTCAATACAGTCGCAGCCATGTAGGTTGGTGTTTTTATTCAATTCTTTCAAAGCCCAGATTTAAACAGTGAAAAAACTATAATTTCACAAATAGCTACAGAGAAGCACAAAAACAATGTTTTCCTCTTACATCTTTAACTATCTTTACAGCAATTAGTGTGTATTCACCAATTTGGAGAAGCTACAGTCCGAGCATAGCATCATAATTTTAAGCCCAGAAATTCGTGACTGCCATCAATGCAAAGTTTTACAAAGGAAAGAAATACATACTCATGGAAGCTAGAACAAATGAGAGTCCAGAACAAAAAGACACAAGATAGGAAATAAAGAAAATCAGAGAATGAACTCTTGCAAGCCGCAGCCTATACATGGTCAGTGTTGATAGGAAAAGGCACAGAGACCGAATGAAAGCTCATATTCATGGCGGACTGCACACTGGAGCTAGTTTTCTGGCTTTAAGAATAGAATGAGTAAAGCTACAGCCAGCAAAAAAAAAAGGAAACCTAGAAGTCGTTTTATAGTCATGAAGAGTTTTACCCAAAGGATTTGTTATTTTAGTCTCAAAATGGAATGAATGTATGCAAAAAAAGAATAAACCCACGGCCTTTCATAGCCAAAAAAGCAAAAATAAGTGCGCATGCCACGGCTTGTATATGCTTACACAGAAAGAAAGGAACTCATGCTAGTCGCGGCCTTCTAGCCATTATTTTTGTTTCAATACATAAAAGGAAGCCACAGAGGACAATAAAAATAGCTTACCTTTGTCACAAATTGAAGCTTCAAACATTTTGGAGAGGAAAGCTGAAGAATCATAGGGCTTCAAACCACGAACGAGTATTCACCATTGCGGCTAGTGACTTTAAAATACAGAAACAACAAGTTAAGGTCATCGTGAGTAGTTGAGGCTAGTTCTGAGAGGGAATCTGAAGAAGATAGTTCGGATGTAGGTCACATAGAGAAACCGTAAACTCCATCACTGGCGGCGCACCATCTTCTCCAGAAAACTCCAAACAAAGTGAAATGAAATTCAGTTTAGGGTTTTCGGTGGCCTTTTTGTCAAAACCCTAAAGTCGAATGAGGTGATGTTGTGAAGTATTGCTATAGTATTGACTTTTCATATCAATGACCTAATATGAAGGGGGTCATGAGTTTATTTAGACATTAAATAACCAAGGCATATAAAATATGAAATGTTTTCAAGCCTAATATTATGCATGGACAAGCTCATTGAAGAACCCAAGTCTTCTAAAGATGGAATCAATATTTAGATGAAGGTTCGTAGCTAGGGTCTTTTTATTGAATGAAGATAATATTGATTTAATGTTATATTTGCTAACTCATGTAAAGTTGTATAAATCAAATTATAATTTATAAATCATTTAATTAATACAACTATTTTTAGGCAAATATAACGTTAAATTATATTAGATCATGTAGGCTTGAAAATAAGACAAAGATGGAGTTTCATGTTGCATGGGCGGATTGATACAAACGAAGCATTTTTTTTGCATGCTTTGGCCCACATTTTCAGGGATTTGTAGTTTAGTTGGAATAGTGCATGTATCAGTTATGACTTGGCAGTGAGTTTGAGCTTAAGTGGACTTGTTTTTGCATGGTTTTGGGCCTCCTTTTCAGAGATATTTTCTTCTGCTCAGAATTGGCCTTGGAGTTATCACCCTTTCTTGGAGTTGAACTTTCAGTTCTTTTTACATGCCTTTTGGAAAGATTTTTTGTATAAATTGAAAAACTTATATGTTTTTCATTAGTTCTTATTTTTCTCCTTTGCACTCTGCAAAGTGAATGATTTGTAACTCAACATCATTTCACATTAATACATAGCAGGTTTTACAGGTTACCTCAGTTTTAGCATGGATTTTTTCCTTTTATCTTCTCAATAGTGTCAGGTTTTGCCTTCAAGCTTTCAAGCATCATTGTTATGTTTGATTTCGATCAAATTATATTGTGTTTCAATATTGAAACCTTTATCTTTCTGTCTCAATCATAAATATATGTATGCATTCAAGTTTAATTCATAGGTCATACACTGAGTTCGTAATATAAGATTATTTTCTTAATTGTGAGAACACTGTTCTTTTCCTCTGAAAGATAGTTTCATGAACCTTTGTATGGAGCATTTATATGAGTTCAAACTGTTCAGATTTTGATGTGCAAATTAGATATTCTGAGAATCAATTGTGAACCAAACTGCCTTTTAGATCATCATTTTCAGGTGTAAGCATCACTGTATTTAAAGTTTCATAGTTTTGCTTTCAAGTTAAACCTTTTTATCCTTTTTCCCAGCAATTTACCCAAATATTAATTAGAAAAATCCATAGGAACCAGCCTAGAATCTGGAGGTCTAATTCCTCATAGGATACCCACAGCCTGGAATTAGTTCCAATGTGTCAACAGATTGCTGAAATTCAATATTTAAGCATACGGGTGCAATCTGTTTGACAATAGAAATATTATTAATTTTTGGACAACTTAATCAATTAAATTAATTAAGTCACTTAATCATAAATTTGGGGACATTACAATGAGTGTATTTATAAAGGTAAAGAATAAGTATTCAATAAGTATTAAGGATCGATGCACTAAGAATAATGATATTGTGAGATGGCATAATTGAAGTTAATATAAGTAATAGTGTTAGTGAGCATGACATTAATACTAAATGTCATTTATACGTGGTGATTATATTCAATGATTAAAAATCGATGGAAATAAATATGATCAATGTGGACATTATTAATGGTAATAGTCAATATAGTAATATCATTAATATCAAGAGAAATATCCACAATAGATATAGTAGCATTAAATTAAGTAGAATCTTTAAAATCTTAGGATTAGTTCTAATATTGTCACTATGGGTGATATTATTATGAATAAGGGATTGTCGGGTATTACTAGTGGTTTACTACCATTCCATAAATAACCTTGATTAATTCATTAAACAAAAGTATTGAGTAAAGGCTAAAACAATGTTATAAACTTTTAGCATACTAAACAATATTGAGTAATAAAATAATTCAATAATAGAGAAAGTATCATAAAAAAATATTAAATCCTCATGATATTAATACTATTATCATTATCACTTAAAATAAGGAGAAAAAAAATAAACCTAACCCAATTGGAAGAAACATTAACATTGTTACTTTAGGATGAATGTTGTATAGTAATTATTTCACTCATGTTAGAAACATTATTATCATCAATAGCATACTTACTACGGAAGATTCTTAGTCAAGAAAATACTAACATTGCTTTTTTTTGTTATATATTAAGATATGAGTTATTTCTCAGTCAATATAGTATCCTCAAATAGTGATAAAATATAGTAGCTAGGTAATGCTATGGTGGTGTAATTTGTAAGATGTCTCAAGTGAGTTGGCCACATAAAAAGTGGGCATGAAAATTATAGTGTTAAATAACCTAATAATTGTTTCTAAAAAAAAAATCGGTTGCATTTTCTAGTGAATTTTTTTTAGGCATGACACTTGGTATCAGAGCCAAGTTGCAACTCTAGGGAAATTTGGGAGTAGATTGGCCAAGAAATATTTTGTGTGTCATGAACTGTTCAAACCACTATATGTTAGCTAAAATAAAATATTGGTAAGGAAGATTCTAAGGGGCTTACATGTTATAGTAAACGACAAACCTAATTACACTTATCAAATCCAAATGACCTGAGGTATTGCTACCTATTTTTAGCTTCAACTGAAAATAGGTAGAGCTGAATTACATTCATCTTAGGGAGGTAAAAATAATTTTTTTTCCTACGTATTCATGATATTCCGGGATTTGATTACTTGTGAATTTCAAGTGTTATTATGCAAATGTTTGTAATAGAGAAATTCATAAGTTTGCAAAGTAATGTTGTTTTTATTCATATTGAAAAAGCTGAAGTCCCACACAAGCCGTGGGAGTAGCCGATTTGATTTCTTAATCAAATGGTGAATACAGAAAGAAAATGAACATCATACAACTGAAAATGAGGCAAGAACAAGGAGAGAGGGTGATTCGTCATTGCCTGGAATGACGAATCATTGTCGCAGTTGTGCTGATCTTGATTCAGCTCTGGTGTCACATTCAGCTCCAACTCCAAAGTTTACCTACAAAATTGTGAAGGGTAGCATTAGAGCAATGAGGGATCACATTCTACCCTATCCCTACATTATCAACAATGATGGAATGAACATTCTATCAATGAATTCATCAAATAAAAGGGAAAAAGTAGAGCATAAAAAGGCAACAAGAACACTAACATCTACTATTTTTACTAACTTATTTTTATTATGTGCAGGTACTGGAAACAAATTGAAAGGAATCATTAAACTCCTTGTTTTTATTGACCTGTTTGTTTCATGTGCAGAAACAGGATAAGTCTTTGTTGTTGTTTATTCATTGATTTTCAATATGAGTGGGGTAAAATGTGGCTTCCACAAGGGTGGAGCTCAGCTCATAACAATGGTATCAGGAGTGAAAATATCATTGGTTCTTTTTTGTGTTTTGCAAAGGTTTTTAGGAAATACAATGAGCATTGTTTACAGTAAAGAGCATCAAAGTGATTTTGTACTTTTGCTAAAAGTTACAGCAGAAACAATCCATCTTTAATATCTGAGTGAAAGAAGGCAGCTATGAAAGAATTTTAGTAAGGAATATTATTTATTCATACAACAGGATGATAAGTGTATATTCATCTTGAAACAACTCAACAAAGGTATTATGACAGATCAATTTGAAAGCTTCAAAAGAAAATCTCTGTTATCTCAATGAATCTACAGGAAGAGCATAAATGAGTAGTTATCTAGCAATTTTTTGAAGCAGTTGTTTTTCTTTATTTCAACAAAGGTGAAATTTTGTATTCTACCACATAAAACTTTAAGTTTCTACAGAAAGAGTATCATGATGGCGGTCACAAGCAGAGATACACACCGAGGTGAAGAAAATACAGTCATAGCCACGGCTATAGAAACGTTTCAAATTCTGGAAATACAGAGAAGAAAAGAATGAGGAATGTCAGTAGTTGGTAAAATCGTGCCTGTAGAAGCTTTAAGTTCGCAGAATGATAATATTCAAGCTTTTAAATGGTAGTGAACACATAGCAAAAGCTCTCCCAGATTGTCTCATGGCAGCCATAAGGTGAAACACAAAAATAACAGATTTATACAAAGAATGATCAAAAGTTTATCTAGGCCGCAGCTTGTAAAAAACCTCAAAAGTTTGCCTTCTAAATCTTCCAGAACAGAGAAATTTCCAAATTCAACAAAAACCCAGACTCACCAAGATCAAAGCTCTCAAAATCTTCACACACAAGGAAGATTTCCAGTCCAAGCTCGACCAAGAGAACTCATGACGGCCAGATGAAGAAGTTAACGCGGAAAAAAAGTCACAAAGAAATAGAAAATATCAGAAAAATTCATGGCCGCGCCTTGTAACAGGCCTCTAAAACTTACAAAAAATCAAAGAGAAGTCTCCAGATTAATGAAAACTAGACTTACCATGCATACAAGCTTCAGGAAAATCTTCTAGAGTGGTGTCCAAAGCACAAAGCTTTTCTTCATGCACGGCTAGGGTTTCTCCTCATGGCGGCGCTCAGCCAAGAGCAAGTAAACAAAATACAATGAATGATGTCTTTGCATTCGAATTAGGGTGAATATCCTAAAGAATTCGATGAAGGAAGGGAGGTAATTTTTTTGCCTTGGGCTTTTAATTCAAAGCTTTATTCCTATGCTTGGGTCATGGCATTTCACTATGCCTTTGTTTTTATTGAAGTCTTTCATTTAAATTAAAGGCTTATGTTTAGTCTTTTAATTTTTTAGACTTTGCCTTTATTTTTGGCATTCATATTTGCGTTGAAAATAATCTTTAATTTAAATGATCTTTAAAATCATTTTGATAAAGGTTATTATTGTAAAATGCAAAGTAAAGGTATGTTCTTTTATTTTTTGCATTTAAATCTAATTGTAAAATATTTATTTAAAGTGATATTATAAATCACTTTTTAATAAATATTATTATAAAATGAAAAAATAGATTGTTTCATTATTTGCATTTGTTTCAAAATGTAAATCTTTATTTGGAATGATGTTTTATAAATCATTTCAAATTAAAGATATTTTAAAATGCAAAAGTGAATAGTCTTGTTGACTTTCTAGAATCATGGAGATAAATCAGGAGTTTCGAGCACAAAATCAGGGTTTTTCTTCAGTTCTTGAGTTCCTATTGACTTGACTTGAGTCAAGGAGAAAATTGAGGCACAATTATGGAGTTATCATTCAGTTTTGAGCCTGTTTTGGAGGGCTGTCTTTTTGCATACGGCTCACCAAATTGGTGAAACTTGGACAACTCTTCTTGGAGTTGGTTGGCATTGCATGCCCTATTTGGAGGAGAAGATTGACAACACATCATATTTTGGAGCCAAATTTCAATTCCGAATTTGGAGATCAATTCTATAAGTCCTTCTCTTCTTTCATTGTTGGGGGAGTTCTTGGTTTGGAGACTGCTGAGGCAGATACTTCACATTTTTGTAACTCATGATATTTTGGCCTTTGTAATGCAGATATTCATTTTTTCCCAATAGAAAGTTATTTTTCCTTCATATATTTCTCTTTGTTTCTTGGAATTGGTTGTGGATTGCAAGATAGAATCCTGTGTTATCCTCTATTTTATCAGATTCCTTCTAGGTTGGATGCAAAAGATTTCATGTCATGGTGCAGGTCTATGTTAGTGATCTTGTTTTATACTTTTATATTTGTGAAAACACTATTGTTTTCCTTATGTTTAAGCATTAAAATAGTCAGACCCTTACATAGAATCATTTTTGCAGACATCTTTTTCTGTGTTGTGAGATTGTTTATGTCTGTTGAGGTTTTTTGTGAGTTTCAGCAACTTTTGGGTTAAAATTCCTACCTTTGGTGTACCACTTGTTAGTGATAAATTTTTATTTTCAAGTATATCTTTCTACCTTTTTCCTTCTTAAAATCAGTTTTTACCAGAAAATTCAAAGGAAACCAGCCCATAATCTGGAGGTTCACTTCATTCTCTGGTCACCCACAACCTCGAAGTGTTCCAATGTGTCAGTAGGTTGCTTAAGTTCATAGCTTTAGAAAGGGTGCAAACTTTAATTGACAACAAGTACAATGCCCAATGATAAAAAAATTGACCATAATACTTAAATACAATAATAAAGAAAACTCCTTAAGTTATGTCTACATTGGGAGAAACATATTTTCTTACTAAATATGCTTTTGAAAACTTATCAATAAAGAGAGGAGGGAATTATATGGACCTCAAAAAGGGTGATTCATGTGTCAAGGTTGTAAATAGATGAGTTTAAATCCCTTAACCCTTAAATTGATTTAATCAAATTAGCAACAAGATTGAAACAATAGAGAACCCCTTGACCTTATATTATGTGCAATTTAAGCACCCCATATGTCTTGGAATTTAGAGTATTGTCAAGAATTAAAATTAAACCTTAAATGTGTAGATTGTTGGACCTAATTTGAAGGGCTTGTTTACAAATTGGTCATAGATTCAATATACTCATGCAATAATACCTAGTATGCCTAGGACTATGGATTTATAGACCTTTCTTGATACTCAAAAATATTAATTTTCACATAATGTATAAGGGGCATAATTCGTGATCTCGTGGAGCAAAGAAAGGAATCAATTTTTGGTTGATAGGAGAAACTTCATGTATGATGACATCAATTTATAAAATAAACCTTATAGTAAATCCAATTTTGAGAAGTGGCCAAAACCATATTTTTTTACCTTGAATTAAATAGTGAATGTTTAAGTTATTTAAACACGTTTACAAGTAAACAGTGACCTAGTAAACTTGATAGAATTATAGAAATCACCAAAACTTTGAATTGATTTATCTAAAGACTAAAACAAGTGAAAGAATAGGATTACTAAAACTCAAGACAAAGGTAAGGATGCACAAAAAGGTACAATTGATGCAAAGGCAAGGTGCTGAAATCCTTTCCTATGTCAATACAGAGGTTTCTACACAATCTCAGTTGTCAATTTCACAAGGTCCTCTACTTAGCAACCTACACATCACCCTGACCTTGTAGCACTCCAAAACCGGTTCAGACCAATTTTCACTTAGTCTTTCCAAAAAACCTGCCAATTTATTACGGATTAAGATACCCTTTTCAGGGTTACACAACATACATGAAAATCAAGGGTCACTCTTTTGGACCAATATGAACTTTCAGTACACACACCCGGTTCTAGGCTTCATAATTAGCCCTTTTTTCCAAAGGAACCCCTCTACAAACTGACTACCAAACCAAGATAACTTGAAAAAGTCTTAGGAAAGGTATCCAAACTCCTGATTCTCCAAGTTCTAAGACTCTAAAGTATCACCTTCGCCGCTAATGCCAAAACCCTCTCTAAAAGCCTAGAAACATAGGGTTTTAGGAACCCCTTATTGAAAATACATACTCCCAATCTTTCCAAACCACACCAACTGCTCATACATGTCTAATATGGTCCCCTCAAGCTTAAAAGTCCATAAAATGGCTACTCCTAACTCCCCACCATCAGACTCAAGCCTAGACCCCTCAAACTATGCACTCTTCCAATGGGATCAGTCCTACAAAGGCTCCCAAATCAAGGAAATAATCTTCCCTGCACAAATTAAAGTAGTAACATGTTGATTAGGCCCATATAAGCCTATCCACTGAGTTACAGGTCTTTACAGTGGGTGGAAGGCTTAGATGATCATTTTACCTCCTCTCAAAACCTTGATTCAGGGAAAATAGAGTAGTCTCAGAAGTTGATAATCTCACACACAAAAAAATGACTCTAAAACCCCAAAGCAAATGCAGATGAAAGTATACACATATATTTCAAGGTATCCACAGCCTCAAACCATAATAGAACCAAACTACCTCCTTGAACCAGCCAACTACCATAATAACCCTTTAGTTAGCCTCTAAAATGGCAAGTTTGCCAAATTTGCTCTTAATCACCATCCCTTTACAACTTGACTTTATAAATGCCTCTTAACTGACCTATTAAGCCTTTCAATACATTTCACATGGTCATTGAGACCTTATTCATAAATAAAACATGAAACCCAACCTATTCTACTACCTATATTTTATTGTCATCATGACATTACATGGAAACTCATGACATGCAACTTATTTCATCATATTTTGCAACTGAAGTATATCGGGAAATTTTTTCCAATTTTTCCACAATTCAATTCACTTGTTAACGTTATGAAATCTCAATCCAACTTAAAGGGAACCCTTTCCTCTGATCAACCCAGATCCCAATGTGGGCAAGGTTGAGAGCATAGTCGAGAGGGGATCATTAGCATAATTGAAATTGCTGGAAAGTAATAGAAACAAGTTGCAATCACTCTACCACTTATTCAGCAGGAGGACTGGAATAGAAAGTACATTACTGAATTCAAAGATGTAACTCGACCACTTATTCAGCGGGAGTAAGTTGATGGCTCAGCCGATCAGCAATATGATAAATAATGCAATATAGTAAAGTAATAGGTGGCAAGCCGACCTCTTCCACTTGTTCAGCGGGTGATGCAAGAAGGGAAACCTGAAGCTATAGACTACATTGAGGCCAGTCTCTTCCACAATCGTGGGGATTACAATGAACCAAATATGAGAGAAGAATTGCTGACGGTACTACTGTTCAGCTTACAATGCGAAGGAGAGCCTATCAAGGAGACATGATTAGAAATCATAGAAAGCTGCAATAGTGTAAATAAACTCCCCCAAACTCAATCTAGACTCCCTAGAATTAAGCCCACTCAAGGGGCGACTTCTCATAATCTGATATGACTGTGATAGTGACTGAAATTGTGCAGACCAGCAACATGTAACCTCACTAAATTGCTCATAACTTGCTCAAAAGCCAACCAAAAGACATGAGGTAAAATGCATAATGCTCTAATAATAATGGTGACCAAGACTAAACATCAAAATCCACTCAAACAGCCTTCATTATTTGCACGGAATCCAAGACACTCCCAGCAAAGTGCGCCCCTCTAGAAAGGGCGATTTTACCTTTAAAAAATCCACACTTGATATTAAATTCTGAAACTTAGCAAGTAGGGTCGCCCCTAGCAAAGAAACGGGTCGCCCCTAGCAAAGAAACCATTAGGCAAAGTACCCAAAACCACACTATTTTTATTTTGCAAGATGTAAATGAAAACTACAATCAACTGAAGAGATTCAACAACACTGAAAAACTGGTAAAATGCAAAACACATCAATTACAATATGCTCAAGCTCAATTCAAAGAACATAGACAAACCTATCTTAACTAGTTGCTATCTTTCAAGCAAGAATTCAAGCCTAGCTAGGGGGTATGCCTTCCCCGAAGCACTCAGTCACCATTCCGGTAGCATAACTTTGCAATAAACTCAAGATGCTGAAAGAGAGAGCAAAGCCTCTTATTTATAAATTTCTCCAACCTCAAATTCAAATTCCTTTTCCCTCCAATTAGGTTGCCCCCATGAGATTCACATTCAAATTCACTTTGACATTTGCCTTTCATTTCAAACTTCATTCTCCATAACTTGGCATCCAAACATAAGGAGGATGAAACTTTATTTAAAATGTCAATAAAAGGAATGTTAGGCGCCCCACTTAATAAACTGAAATGCTTTTCAAATATTTCTCCAAGTATAGCATCCAAAATACTTAAATGAGAAACCTTATAAAATTTGCTCTTTTTAATAAACCAACTTATCTCTCCATTTGGGCGTACCAAGCCTTAGTAAAAATATTTCACTTAAAATAATATTTTCATCAAATATCCAACTTGCCAAAATAATCACCTCAAATGCTGGAGACTGGCTGAATATACTGCCCTGCACGAAATAGCCATAATACCAAGTTGCTAAAATACTGCCAAAGTTAACACCAAAGGTGTTGGAGACCAAAATGCTCAAATTCACTTGCCAGATATAGCCATTGAATTGAGCTGCAGAAACCCTGCTAAAAATAGTACTGCTAAAAATAGTACTTACTAAAAATAGCATACTGTTAAAAATAGTAAGTTGTCTGTTGACGTGCTTTTTATGACAACGCCAGCACAGAATAAAATGTCCAACGGTCACTCTATTCTCTCTTGATCAAAGTATTCCGCATGCTAAGATTGCGTGAAAGTTCATGCGTTCAACTCCAAGGTTCCTTTTATCGCGAATAGACTCAGTTGGTTGATGTGTATATGCTGGTTATTTCAAGGGGACTTACGTAGTTGTTCAATCATAGTGAAGCAAATGAATGATTTTGATGATATTGCTTTGATATCTGGACTGACCTGGAAAATGCTGAATTTAAAGGGAATAAGGATAGGAAGTCTACAATCTACTTCTAAAGGGTGGAATGTGAAGATCAATTCGGACAATCTTCAAACCAAACTCCGCTTTGCCTCCCTTCGGACAACTTCCACAAAGTTGGTGCAATCTTCAAAGGATGAGAGAAATATTCAAACCATGACACAACATGTTCATACCATCACAACGATGCATATGGACATATGAGCCACAATCGAAGTTAAGCGCTATTACTCCAGTTGACCATGCAAGGTGAACCAGCCGTCAGCAAGTCCGCTAGTGGTATGGACGAGAGAAGACTTGCTCAAATTAAACACCACATTCCATAGGTAACAACTACTTGCATGAAATGAACGTCTATTTTACTCTATCTACCTGAATTGGAAAGACGAACAAGCCTTGCTAGCTACTCACAATAGAAGATAGAACCACCAAACAATGATAAATCTTTATATTATGAGAGTGTTCACAACAACTTCTTACAAAGTACTCAATGGGAAAACTTCCTTTCCTCCTCAATCTAAGCTAACTTCTAAGCTAAATGCTATATGCCTTCTATTCTTTAGCTCAACTCTATCTCTGATTCAATTCTAGTTCTAATCTGAAGTCTAATTCTAATAGATTACAAATGAGGGGGAATGCCCCTTTTATAGCTAGCCCATTTCAACGGATGGCTCATATCTAATTACAATAAAGGGCTCAGATTGAGCCACCTATGCCCTAATTAGGGTTTCTGCCCTAAAAACCGCCACAGAGAGGAGTGGGCAATGAATGCACAGAATATTCTCCACTCCCCTGCAGGAATCATAATGAGCAATTAATGCCCACTACCATCATCAAGGAGATCCTCATCCATGAGAGCGTTCCCATTGGCCTTCTCTCGGATAGCAAACTCGATCAACCGGGCCAATACCGCTTCAACCTCCTGGGCAAAAATCTGTGGAATGTGGTTGAGCTGGAACTCCAAGACTGCTACCGTCTGTCTGTGCCGGATGTAAGACTTCTTCCATGCCGCTAAGGCGTCCTGGGTATGCTGAATAATACTAGAGAAAGTGGAGACATTCTCAAAGTCATCCAGGACAAGCGACCTCGCAGCTGAGAAGAATGGAGCCAGTTTTTCCTTCAAGCCATCAGCAGTTATTTCCTCTGGGGCCAACTTTCTAGCAAATATGGCTTCTAATGTATTAAGGACTCCCTCCAAGATGTTACCCATTGCTTTCCTCACTCTGGCTGAATCTGCCCTTGCTGCTTCATGAAATCCACGGCCTGTGACCACCGAGGAGTACCAACCAGTGAAATCATACTTGTCACCCCTCTGAATTACACCTCCATCTACCAGGGTTTCTAGAGGTATATGCATCAAAGCCCCCAAACGAAGTACAGTCTTCGTCTGATAGATGCAGGTATCGCCCCAGGCCTGATCCACCATGTCAATCCATGCCAAAATACTTGAGGCCTGCCGATAAGCATTGGCGAGGTCCTCCATGAATTTCCTTGTCTCAGTACAAACATGGCTAACCCACTTGTCCGCTTCCATTTCCATCTTCTTTAAATCCTCTAAGCCGACAACTGACTCCCTCGGAAGCTCTGGTGGGCGTTCTACTGTTGGGTTTGTCGGTTCACCTGGATGTGCTAGACTCTGCACATATCCTATCAAGGTTTTGTGCTCCTTCTTCAATTTCGTATACTTCCCTTCCGTGTGGAGCAACTGATCCTTCAGCGCCTGATAGGAGTTATCGAACTCCTCGACAAATTGGGCTCCCGTAGGACGACCCAAATCCACGGTGGTTATCACATAGTTCTCGGGCCTCTCCTCGGCTCGATCATACTCCTCCCTCGGAACAGCCACCTGAAGCGTGCGAGAGCCTGACTCATCAGTTGAGATCTTTGAAAACTTCCTGGCCCTTTTCTTTTCTGGTGGCGAACTGATCCTCCTAAGGAACTCCTCCATCTCGATGGCTGGATCCGTATCATCCTCGGGTTCTCTTCTCATTCTGTCTGAAAGCCAATCCGGCACCGTCTGCTGCGGATTGCAAATGACGAGGGGCTGCTCTTCTGTTGCCTCCACCTTGTGCACTTCCTCTTTTCTTGCACTGCTCTACTCGGGCTCATCATCTTCCACGAGCTGTGTATCTCCGGACCCTTGGGTTCCTTGTTCTGTGTTTTCCTCTTCCTCCAATGTCATGTCCAACATCTGTTGGAAATGAGTGTCAGCCACTATTTCATCTTCTTCCTCTTGTTGGCCAGCCCTGGATACACTGACGCTTATACTATCTGATTCTCGGATGTTGGGTTGATCCACCTCCTCAAGCTCCCGCTCTTCACCCAATCCTGCCCTCTGATCAGCAAATAATGAAATCACTCTCAAACTCGAAGACCGCGTTTGTGAGTGCATAGGTGATGCTTGTTCCATCCTCAACGGTATCGGCTGGGTTGGTACTTCTACTTGTGCTTCCAGTGTTTGAGCAACCTGTTTTCCCCTTCTCACCGATAGCGGCCTTGGGTCACCCATCAAACTATAAGTAAGGGCGATCGATCTGCTCTTAAGTCTACATACATGTCTATCGACCCAAGCCCTTGTGAAAGTCAACACCGGAATAGAGAGCGTGTCCAAGTCCATGATTTCTGGCTCGGACCAATCAGGTGGTGGGACCGGAGTATCCCTGACTGAACCATAGTCGGGTTGCATAACATTGACATCCTCTTCCACCTGGTCGGGAACTGGAATGATCTCACATTCCCTGATCAATTTGAGGGGAAGCCTGGAAAACATCCTTTTCCTTATCTCAACCTCATCAATAGCATTTGCCCAAAATTCTTCAATGTGGGCCTTGTGTCGGTACTCAACGTTCTGTATCATTCGGATGTTTCTGTAAGGATCAAAATCCTGTCTGCCTGTGTGATACGACAGATGATAGAATTGCAGCTCATCCTCTACCTCTCGAGCTACCTGCAAGGAGGGACATGTTGACGTGTTTTTTATGACAACACCAACACAGAATAAAATGTCCAACGGTCACTCTATTCCCTCTTGATCAAAGTATTCCGCATGCTAAGATTGCATGAAAGTTCATGCATTCAACTCCAAGGTTCCTTTTATTGCGAATAGACTCAGTTGGTTGATGTGAATATGCTGGATATTCCAAGGGGACTTATGTGATTTGCTCATTCGGAAGAAAATGATTCTCAAATTTCGGGAGATTTGTCGATGAGGCTTAGGTTCTTAAACTAACCGGATAATGCTGAATGTAAAAGGATATAAGGATTAGAGATGCCACCATCTACTCCTAAAGGGTGGAGGACAAGGATCGGCTTAAACAGTCTTCAAACTAGACTTTGCTTCGTCTCCCTTCGGACAACTCTGACAAAGTTGGTGCAATCTTCAAAGGATGAGTAAGATGTTCAAATTGTGATTCAACATGTGCACTCCGTCACAACGACGCAAATGAACACACGAATCACAACCGAAGTTAGGTACTGATATTCCAGTTGACCACACAAGGCGAACTTACCATCAGCAAGCCCGCTAGTGGTATGGACGAAAGAAGATATGCTCAAACCACAACGCCACACTCCACAATTAACAACGATTTGCATAAAATAAAGTCTACTCTACTCTATCAATTTGAATTGGAAAGATGAAAAGGCCTTGCTAGCTATTCACAACAAAAGATAGAACCACCATGCAATGATAAACCTTTGTATTATGAGAGTTTTCCACAACAACCTCTTACAAAACTTTCAAAGGGAAAGTTTTCCTTCCTTTTCAAACTAAGCTATCTTCTAAGCTAACTCTATCTATTCTAACTTCTATTCTCTCTACTCTCAATCTAATATCCACTTAGTTACAAATGAGGGGGGATGCCCCTTTTATAGTCGGCCCAGTCCAACGAACGGCTTAGATTGAATTACAATAAAGGGCTCAGATCGAGCCACATATGCCCTAATTAGGGTTCTTGCCCTAAAAACTGCCACAAAGAGGAGTGGGGCAATGAATGCACAGAATATTCTCCACTCCTCTGCAGGAACCATTATCTGCAATTAATGCCCACTTTCTTCCTCTAGAAGATTCTCGTCCAGAAACGCGTTCCCACTGTCTGTCTGCCAATTTTGTTGCGTTAGGAGGAGAGGCGAGTACGTGGTTGATATGAAAGTGATGAGCAAAGAATTCCTCCTGTTCGGCCCTCCTGTTGCTTTGACTCCAGGACGCACTTCTTCCTTGCAACTTTCATATTTCTTTAGCCCATTGCCTTGGGCGCATTTGCCTCTTTTGCATCACGTTCTTAGTGCCTTAGACAAATCTTCACTTTCGTTTCCAAAGTTGCAACGTTGTCTAGCTTCATCAAGTCCTCATGCCTTGGCTTCAACGTTCATCCTGCAAAACAAAAGAAGAGTATCAGAACACTTTATAATCTAAATTCACTTTACTTACCTTATTTCCATGTTCTGACCGCTTGATCTCCGAATCTTGATAGAATTCATCACTTTTCTAGCAAACTTTCATCATGGGCGTATCCACCACCTTGCCTGGAGTTTGTGCCTTAGAAGATATTTCATCTTGGGGGGTGCATTTGAACGCTTGATGTTCGAGCTTCAGTTCATTTTCAAATTCCTTCATGCCTTAGACAAATTTCTTCCCCGTGAGTGTATTTGACCCCCTCTGCTTTCCTTTTCGATGCCTTAGAAAATTTATCCATCTGAGCCTTAGGAACTTTGTTGAACGGGTGCTAGGCCAAAATCCCTGCCGAAACAACACGAGCAAGGTGTGGAAGAACCTCAAATCATCTCCCAGTGAGAAATATCCAATACCCAGAAGAAATTTCCCCTCAGAAATCATCGTTTTCATGTGTATCCAAACGAAGGGGTACATTTAATTTTTATTATTTTGAAAATAATAAAATTGCTAAGGTTCACCCGTTTTTTTTACTCTGGAGGAATTCCACGCCTGTAATCTCCATTTTTCATGCCTTAGTATTTTCATGCTTCCCTGAAGAAATTCCCTCCTGCATCTGGGAGCATATCACCTTGCACTTAGAGATTTTATACCACCTCCTCCAGGCGTATTTTCTAATTTCCCCTTAGAAAATGCCTTAGAAAATTTATTTTAAATATCACATCCTTGGGCACACTTCATAACACATACCTTTACCTTCGTTTCCCAAGCAATTTCACGCCTTAAAATTTTGCCTTACACTTAGCAACTTTTCTCAAGTCCCAACTTCCTTGGAGCGTATTTGAAGTCTTCTACTTCCATTTTCTAACTTAGAAATTCCTTCAACATTTCCTTCTCTCTAGGCGTATTCCCTTCAGTGGCATTTTATTTTAATGCCATAGACAAATTCCTAAGTCTTATATCTCCTCCTTACCCTGGGCGCATATGACTCCTTGAACTCTCATTTTCAATGCCTTGGAGATTTCTCAACTTGTCATTTCCTCCTTATGATGGGCGCATTTTACCCCATGAGCCTCCATTTCCCTCATATTTAGAAAATATTCTAAGTCTTGCCTTCATACTTCCTTAGAGGGCGCATTTAGAGGTTTGTGCTTTTATTTTTCAACACTTAGAAAATTCTCAATTCAACTTCACTTGCTGGGCGCATTTACCACCTTGTGCTTCTATTTTCCTTAACTTAGAAAATTCTCAATTCAGCTTCACTTGCTGGGCGCATTTACCACCTTGTGCTTTCATTATTGTGACTTAGAATACTTTTTGAGTGGCCTTGCTTGAGGGTGCATTTGAGGTCTTCTACTTTTATTTCCCCACGCCTTTGACATCTCCTTCTATCATCTTCCTTGGATGCATATGGAAGGGGTGTCCACCTTCACTTTTCTCCACTTAAACTTATTTACCTCATACTCCTTCTAAGGGCGCATTTAGGGGGGGCTACTTCTATTTTCATGCCTTAGAAATTATTTCAACCAGCAAGCTACCTTGGGGCATTTTGCTAGGTAGCTTCCATCTTGCCTTAGAGTATTTCTTGGCCTTCATCTATCATGGGGCGCATTTGAGACATTGAACTTTTATCTTCATTATGGGCGCATTCCCATGTGTGAGCTTTTATTTTGAAGGTGGGCGCATTTGGAAGGGGTTACTTTCATTCTTGTGCCTTAGGCGTTTTTCTCATCTTACTTGGGCGCATTTCAAGGGGTCCACTTCTACTTGAGGGCGCATTTTGACCCTTGTGCTCACATTTTTACTTTCCATGCCTTAGATTTTTCTAGGCATCCTCCAACATGGGCGCATTTGACATAGCTTACTTCCAATTTTACGCCTTAGCACTTTTCCAATGATCTCCTTACCCTTGGGCGCATTTTAGCTGGGAAGCTTTCACTTGAGGGCGCATTTACACATGTGAGCTCTTAATTTTGCCTTGTAAAATTTCTCTTAGCCACCTCCAGCACAAGGGCGCATTTCATAGGATGAACTTTGATTTTGACTTAGAATTTTTGCCTTGATTATTCCATCAAGGGCGCATTTAGAGGGTCAAGCTCACATTTTCCATGCCTTTGCCTGCCCTTGCTTTTGCATTCTATTTTTAGCAAGTCCCTTGATTTACGACTTCTACAGCTTCGTTCTGCCTAAAAATTTCACCATATGATCCTTGTAGTTTGATGAACTTGTTTTGCCTGTCCCATGCTTAGACCTGCCATTTATAGCCACCTACTATTTATAGTAAGTTCCAAAGTTGCCTGACTTCTGTAGCTCTGATTGACCTGAAATTTTCACCACGTGGTCCTCATCACTTGATGACCCTGTTCACACCTGCCTCTCGTGCTAACCTGCTATTTATAGCCGCGTTTTGGAGGTGACTTACTATAAATAGTAAGTGCTCGGATTGCACCCAAATTTTACCAGTAGATTGCCTGAAGGATGTTGATCGCAATGGGATATCTTCGTTTTTCGAAATTATGGCCTTTTACCCTTCTTTTTAGGCACCGAAGTAGGAAACCTTAATCTGACTTGCATGTGCCTCAAATGACCTCTGTTTGACTTGATTTTTGCTATATGTCGTTCTGCTTGCTGAATTGAAGTGGTGGGTAGCTGCTGGGATGACACTGCTATTTATAGTAAGTGTTCGGAAAGTGGTCAACCGGATGTTGGACGAGTTTGCATGTCACAGTGCCCGTGGGATCTCAAAAAACCCAGAAAAACCCAGAAAACTGGTCGACATGCGGGCACTGGCTAAAAATAGTAAGTCCCTAAAAACTTATCCGTTCTGCTTGCATGTCACATCATTGCGAACGTCTCGCAAAACCCACATGGAATATCCGGACATGCACTGAAAATCTCTGCATGCAAATCCTAAAAATAGCCTCCGAAGGCTGAACTCTGAAAGTCACCATCTCGGTTTGCATGTTACACCATCGTGAAGGTCTAGAAAAACCCAGATCAATTCTCCTGTCATTTATCGGAGAATTGTATGTTGAAGCCCTGAAAATAGCTCGTGAAGCCAGAATTGCTAAAAATAGCCAGTTGTCTGAATCAGCTCAAATTTCATGCGTAGGCCCTTGGAAGCTGCCTAAATGTGTTGAAGTAGTTAGAATCCCGAAATCCTGATGAAAAGCTCACAGATTGAACACTTGCTAAAAATAGTAAGTCGTCAGAACATGATAAAAATTCAGTGGGAGCCTCCTGGAAGCAATGTTAAGCTTAGCTGTCAATTTATCAACTTGATTTAATCTTAATCTAGCCTGAAAACCCTAACTTCACAGATTCCCTTCAGACTCGGCCAAAATTTCTAATTAGGTCAAATACAGATACATCCCCAAAAGAACAGAGAAATCAGAGAGAGAGAGAGACAAAAAACAAAAGCCATAAGACCAAAATGGAGCAAAAATTGGGGGGTCCCCATTTGAATGGGGCGATGTGTGAAAAAGGTCACAACAGGACACACCTCAGTGGAATTTCCCATGGCAATAGGAAAGTCAAGTCCACCCTTCTTCTTCTTTTTTTGAATCTTATCATAGGCGATCAACTGCCTAGATATTTCCAGCATTATAATGTGATCGGTGGGGTACCTCGGTAACCGGTATGGATACGAAGTGAACCCCTGCAGCCTAATGTAAGTGAATTTCGGAAATTGGATGAGCCAATATCCATATTCCTCTATCAATGCTTGTGCCTCTTTGGATATTCTTTGCTGCGTTCTCCGCTGAAGGGTCCTTGTGATATGCATTGTGAATGCGTCATTGGCCCGTTTATAACTGGCAGGGTTAGTTAGATGCAATTGTGTGCAGGCCTCATGGATTTTGAACTGATCAGGTGCACAGCCTATTTGCTCCTTGTATGTAATCCCTCGGTACTTGGTCATTCTCGCCAGCATATATATCACATACGAGCTCATGTAAAAGGTTTTCGTCCCCTTCAGGCTCCTGAACTGTTCATCTATGTTATCACTGATCATCCTTGCCCAGTCAACACACTCCTTTCCCTCCAAGATGATCTCGATGAAGTAGAACATCCAAGGCTCGAAGAAGTAGGCTTGTGCACTCCCATTTATTCGGCTCAACATCATCATCAAGTCGCAGTATTCCTGTTTCACATCTTCGGCAATTATCTACTTTGGGAGTCTAGTGCGAGGTGGCTTTGGCTTTTGCATCCAGACTCTGTTGATGACCGCAGCAACCCTCTCGAAGGAGGTGGAGTACATTTTATCCGCCCTCTCCTTTGATCTGTATAGCACCTTTTCAGCAGTAGGAATCCCAAATGCCTCTCCGATGGCATCTGGCGTGAAGTTGGCAAGCAATTTGCCATCCAGCGAGACAATGGTTCTACGCACTGGCTTGTAGTAGTTTGCACACTCCATGATTAGCTCCGGGCACTGAATTGCTGGTGGAAAACCAGCGGCTGCGTAGATACCACTCTTCATGATGCTATGTGCCGTGACTGACGGTTGATGGCCTCCCAGTCCGTACATCCTAGACTTGAGTGCATTTAGATTAAATGACCCAAGGTTGGTGTCACTTAATCCTGCCAATTTGGAGACAATTGCCGATTTTGGAAGAAATGACTTGGCGAGCCTTTTGATCACTGTCTGTCGGGATGAGCTAGCCTTGGCTATTTCAGTGTTTACAGCTCTGCCTGCGGCTCTGCTTGTTCCTGCAACATCCTTTGCTCCAGCCATCTGCAAGAATAAGATATAATAATAACAAGTTAGTTTGCAGATTTTTAATAAAATAAAATAGCCTCCGAGACGGCTGCGGATGTGGAGTTAGCTTTTGGAAATAAAAATTCTCAGCATAAATTACTAACTCCAAACCTCGTACTGTGTAAAAACTTCGAGCTTATAAAGAAGCTTTCAACGACTGCACTTCCGACTGGCGAGGAAAATCACAGCCAACTATTAACTTTCAGCAATGTGGTTATTTCCTCAGCACAAAATAAACTTCTGCAACTCAACACCCTGCAGCAACTTCAACAAATAAATCTTCCAGCAACTCCGGAAAACAACTTCAACCTTCAACTTCGAAATTGCAGCAACACACTTTCAGCTTTCAAAAGAAAGAGTCTCGGCAGATAAAAATTTCTCTAGCACTTCGCACTTTCAGCAACTCAACACTCCGAAATAAGATAAACTCTCAAAGAATTTCTCTCCTCAACAACTTCGAAAATATTTCAATCTCTCAAGAACTTCTTCAGCAACTTCAACTTCGAAAAATGTGAGGAGAAATGAGAGAAGAGACTGTTTAAATAATTCTTCTCGAAGAATCCTACCAAGTAATGCTGGGGCTATTTTTAGCACCCTCATCAATTCTCCACTCTCTTCGTTCGGAATCTTCTAATTCAAGCGCAATAGTGGGCTAGTCGTCAGCCAGTCATTATGGCAGTTGCCATTAATAATGATTCCTTCCTTGTAAAAAAAATTTGAATTTTTCCTCTTGGTCTGCGAGTTAACTCTTGGTGATTTAAACAACTTACGAGAAAAATCACTTGATTCGGTTTAAAATCCCACTTTAAAATCTCGCAGTGTTTAATTGAATTCAACTCGCAAAATTCGTGGGAGTTGTAAATTTATTTCCAACTTTTAAAATGTCTGTCATTTAAATCCTCGATTTCATAAAATTTGCCTTAGACATTTTAAATTCTCTCTTTGAAATATTTAACTCCGGATGATTTAAAATCACTCGCCTGCTCGAAATAATTCATCCTCCGAGATGATTTAAAATTTTCCTTAGGAAATTAATTTTAAACTCTGTTAACTCATGGGTGCATTTTAAACGGGTTCATTTAATTTTCACTTAGAAAATACTTCATCAAGTCGTCAACCCCGTTTAAATGTCTGGAAAATTTTCATATCGTCTGTCAAACTCTTCATGCCAAGGGTGTATTTCTATCTAGTGAAATATTTATTTCACTTAGGAAAATTTCGAACATCTTCATACTTCTGGCGTTTTATTTTCAATGACTTAGGAATTTTATTAAAATCCTTTTTCTCCCTTAGGCGTATTTGATCTTATTCAATTTTTAATTCCCACGCCTTAGACATTCTTCACTTCACACACCTGATAGAAAATTTAAATCTTCACCCCCCCTTAGGCGTATATTTCCCCTTGGCATTTTATTTTATTTAAAAAAAAGTCTCCATGCCTTAGAACTTTTTAAAAAAAAAATCCCTTCCTTTCATGGGCGCAAAAGAGAGGGTGAGCTTTTATTTTGAACTTAGGCATTTTCTACCCACTCCTCCATCATGGGCGCATTTTGATAAGCATGCTTTCATTTTAACGCCTTAGGAAGTTTCCAATTTCTTAGAAGATTTTCATCTTTTCTTTTCCTTGAGGGCGCATTTGACATAGTCCACCTTCATTTGTGCCTTAGAAATTTCCAAGTTTCTCATTCCTCCTTGGGCGCAAATGGCTTATACTACTCACATTTCGTGCCTTAGAAATAAATTTAAGTCTCCAGCAACCTTGGGCGCATTCACATGTGGGAGCTTTTATTTCTCATGCCTTAGGCGCATTTGAGGTAGGTAACCTTCATTTTCCATGCCCTAGCCTTTCCTCATCTTACTTGGGCGCATTTCACATGGCCCACTTTGACTTGAGGGCGCAAATACATGGGCACGCTTTCATTTTTCACCATGGGCGCATATTGGGTGTCAAGGTTTTGATTTTCATGCCTTAGATTTTTCTTGGAGGTGGGCGCAAATCACACATGAGCCTTCAAGTTGAGGGCGCAAATACACATGGCTACTTTCATTTTTATACTTAGAAAAATTTCGGCCCAACTACTCCTAGCACAAGGGCGCATTTGATGGGGTCCACTTCTACTTGAGGGCGCATTTGAGACCTCATGCTCACATTTCTATTTTCCATGCCTTAGGCGTATTGCTAGGCATCCTTCAACATGGGCGCATTTCAATGTCCCTACTTCCATTTCAATGACTTAGAATTTTTTTATTTTTTTTTTAGGGTCTTCACTTTACCTTGGGCGCAAATGAGGTAGGCTACTTTTATTTTCCATACTTAGAATATTTCAGGCTTGCTTCCTTTACTTCAAGGTGGGTGCATTTGAGACGGTGAACTTTCATTTTCCATACTTAGACAAATTTCCATGCCTCTGCCGGATCTTGATCTCACATTCTATTTTTAGTAAGTCTTTGCTTTTCTGACTTCCATGGCTCCGTTTGGCACGAAAATTTCACCATATGACCCTCTTTGCCTTGTGAACCCGTTTTGCCAGTCCCACATGTCAGCCTGCTATTTATAGCCACCTGCTATTTATAGTAAGCCCCTGATTTCCTTGACTTCCTCAATTTCGTTTTGCCTGAAAATTTCATCATCTGATCTTCTTCGCCTTGTGAACCTATTTCGCCAGTTATCTGCCCTGACCTACTATTTATAGCCACCTGCTATTTATAGTAAGTTCTTGATTTTTTGACTTCAGTAGCTTTGTTTGACCTGAAACTTGCAACGCCTGATCCTGAGAACTTGAGTTTCGCTCTGATGCCAACCTCGGGTGCAGACCTGCTATTTATAGCCATGCCCTGACTTACTAAAAATAGTAAGTTCTCCGATTTCAATCAAATTTTGCCAGCAGGTACCTTGAAGTGTGCTGATGTTGGTGAGGTGCTTCGTTTTGACAATTTCTGGATTTCACCCCCTATAAAAGTGGAAACCCTAATTTGACCTGCATGTATCCCGAACGGTCTCCGTTTGACTTCGTTCCTTTTGCATGTCGTTCTACTTGCTGAACTGGAGTGTTAGACGGCTGCCAGAGTGTACCTGCTAAAAATAGAAACTGCCTGAAAAGTGACTCATCCACTGCCGAATGATTTTGCATGTCATATTGCCTGTGGGATCTCAAGAAACCCAGAAAAACCCAGAAAACTGGTCTGCATGCATGCACTGGCTAAAAATAGTAAGTCCTCGAAATTTGATCTTCTCCGCTTGCATGTCACACTGTTGCGAAGCTCTTGAAAAACCCAAAAGGAAAACCCGACATGCGTTGAAAAACACTGCATGCAAACCCTAAAAATAGCCTCTGAAGGCTGAACTCTGAAAGTGATCGTCTTGGTTTGCATGTTACATCACTGCGAAGGTTTTGGAAAACCCAGAAGCATTCTCCAAACATGCAACTGAAAAGCTCACGTGAAAACCCCGAAAATGGCTCCTAAAGCCTGAACTGCCAAAAATAGCAAGTTGTCTGATCTGGCTCAAAATTTATGTGTAGGCAGCTTGATGTTACCTGAATGTGTCGAAGTTGATAGAATTCCAAAATTTCGATAAAATAGTCCCCGATTGAGTACTTACTATAAATAGTAAGTTGTCAGAATTCGATAAAAATTCAGTGAGACTTTGCTGGAAGCCTTCTGACTGCTGTACTAAGCTTGGATTTCAATTTTATAACTCAGTTTGACCCTAAATAAGCTTGAAGGATGAAAACCCTAATTACACAGACTTAACCAATACTTCAACCTGGGTCTAACGACAGGACATCCCCGGAAGGACCAGAGATAGAGAGAGAGACGCACTAACCAAAGCCAAAAGACCAGAATGGAGCAAAAATTAGGGGGTCCCCATCTTGGATGGGGTGATGTGTGAAAAAGGTCACAACATTGTCCCAAACTCGTTTTAACCACAATCCGAGCAACCGTCATACTTACTAAAAATAGTAAGTCTAGAAAAGTTCTTTCATTCAGTTGCATGTCACGTTGTCGCGAAGCTCTCTGAAAACCCAGAAGGAATCCAGAATCCAAACTGTAAAACTCCAACATGCAGCCATCATAACCTACTAAAAATAGTAAGTCTGAAAAAGTTCTCTAATTCAGTTGCATGTCATACCACTGCGAAGCTCTCTAAAAACCTAGAAAGAATCTCACAACCAAACTGCAAAACTCCAACATGCAAACCCCTGAATCCTCAAAGAAAACCTCCAAGCAGCTGGAAACCCTAATTCTACCTCTGACTAGCCTACGAGCATCAGGGAATAGGCTAACAGTAACTGGAAAGTGTAGTGCTAAAAATGGGGACATTACAGTCCGCCCTTCCCAAAATTGCTTGTCCTCAAGCAATACCACCACAACCCCAAAAAATTTGAAGCTTATCCATACCAACCTGAGTACGCTCCCTGGGTCCCATGTTTGTCTCAAGGGGAAACCACCATGCTGATGTTGCACCACTCTGATCATATCAGTGAAAACATCATGCCAAAACTGCACTAACCTCCCTTGTGACTCCCAAATGTTACTATCCATGAATAGCCTGGAAGGACTAAAGTCAACACCTTGCAGCATCTCATGCCCAAAAGACTCTGAGTCATCAATAATAACCATACCATTTTGTATCACAACCCTAGGCAATGGGAAAGATAGTCTACTCAACTCGATACTGTAATCCTCAACATATCTCCATAAGGTAACTAACAAAGCCACAACTGCAAATATGACCTCTTCGAATTCTCTTGCAAAGAGGAAAGCAATCCTTTGCAAGAGCTCATCAAAGTCAAACTCATGAATCCCCATGAATCTACGATGCCTCAACTGAATTATCATGATACAACCTTGAAGACTGTAGAAATTTCTCACAATTATGACTCCAAGAACCTCAGAATGATCAACCACGACAATCGAATGTTCACTGCCCCAAGCATGAGTACAAGGGAAAGCATAGGAGTAGTCACTGGAATCAATTTGAACACCTCCCAAAGACAGATTCGAATTACTTTGAATCATCACCTCATGCATTTGAGGCCAAAAATCAGTCCTCATAGGAGACTGTGAAGTCAAAAGATAAGTATCCCAATTGTCCACCATGACTGAAATGATTGAATTATGATCTGATTTAGAGATAAAAAGTATCTTAGAAGATGAGCTACTGCTGCTGTACTGAACGTCATCATCCCAATTAATGCATCTACTCGGGGTTTCTCTCCAATCCATTTGTCGATGAGCAAATGGAACCATCAAGTGGCTGGTAATGAAAGTAACAACACCAAGGAAGTTGATAATTTGATTCATATCTCTCCATGAATTCATCTTCCCATAAGTTTTTAGCCCCGTCAACCCCTATTGAGGATCCCAAACATGGATACCCAACTGAAAATGACTTTCAATACACTGAAAAGAAAACTCAACACAACCCCAAGTGCTAGTCAAAACCAAGTGCATTCTCATGAAATCGGTATCTCCTCTAGTGAACCTTTGAAGCCCATCCATGAAAGCTTCAACAACAATGGAGCATGGAATAGTAGACGTATTCAAATCCAACTCCCAAGATAGACTAGAATGAGCTGAAGCATCTCTCAACCCAAGGGATGGATTGTCAAGTATGCAATCAACATGTTTTGGCCCTTCTTTCTCCCATTCTTCATGAGTAACTAGTTTGGAATCTTCACTCCTCGCTGCTGTAATGGAACCTTGGGCAGCTACCAAACTATGTTCGGACAACATCTTGATGCCAAGGTTGTAGAAATCATTCTGATTCAACACTTCCCGTGTGGAGACTTCATCGTCCAACCTACTTATGCATTTACTATCAAGCAGCCTCGGAAGACTACTAATCACAAAGTTTGGTACAACCTCATGGTGTGACGTCAAAACATCCATAGACTGGAAATTGTACTCATTCTCATGCTTGGTCACTTCACATGTTTTATCCCCAATCACAAAGAGAGGGTTATCATAAGTTCCCCCTGCACCCACTTCAAAGAGAGGATTGTCAAAGACTTGGAAGTCATCCTTTTCATCTTGCTGCTCCAAACCTGCACATACAACTTCTGATTTTCTTGAGCTGATTTCAAGATCAAATTCCTCCTGAAGACTATCAAGCTCTCCAATCACTTGGCCGATCTCTTCAGCTCATTGTGCAACCTCTTGCTCCTTGAAATGTTTGAAGTCAGCAAACTGGTCTTCAATCTCTGTTAGAGTCAACTGAGTATTTTCTAACATGTCCTTTGTTGATTCCAGCTCAAGAGTAAGCTCATCAACCTTTTTCTCCTTTTCTTGGAAAGCACCAATGGTCTTTTTTGCAATTTCAGAGGCATAATCCCGATCTTCAATCAAGTATATGTACGCTGATTTCAATGCCTTCAAGGAGTCTTTGATAAGTTGAAAATTAGGGAGAGCAACTTCATCCTTAACCCCTTTCTATCTCTCATCAATTTGAGCCTTCCAATAGAGTTCTTCTATCAAGTTGTATGTTTGGTCAATTCTAGATAGAGCTTGCACTTCATCTTCAATGGACACCTTGAATTGACCTTCCCATTCATAAGAAAGCAAAGATGGTGAAGTGTCGGTTCACTGATCTTCAAAATCAGAACTTTGTTTTGCGTCTTCATGATCAACAGTTATGGCAGCCCCTTCATAGCTTGCCAAACAATCAAAATTTTGAGCTCCATCTGGATCAAAGAGAGAATCATCCCACACAGTTTCTTTGTTATCAGTAAATTCCTTCACTCCTAGATCCCACATGCTAGGGGATTGACTATTTTGATCAGGAGAGAAGTGTTCTTCTTACGCTTCTTGGAGTGTTGACTCTTTGAATAGGTCACCACCTAACTCACTTAAACTGATATCTTCATTAATGCCTTCCTCCAAGGGCTTAGTTTGATGATCCAACCCAATTCCACCTATGTCACCAACATTATAATGAAGTAAAGAATCTTCAATGCTAGCTGTTTTGAAAACTTCATCATTCTCATCTTCAATGAACCTATCATGAGTAGGTGTAGTACTGATTTCATCATTAGCAGCCCCATGCATACCAAAGACATCTTCTTGGTTACTTGTCATAAATTTCTTTCGTGAAAACTCTTGGAAAGTCTGGACAGCAACAAGGGGAGAGTTATCCATCACTAAATCTTCAACAAGAGGAGGTATAAACAAATCGGAATCACCACCAACAACATCACTATGGTAATGATCATAAGCTGGTTCAAAGACACCACTAGTATTTCCTTCATCTTGCTCTTCTTTAGTGAACTCATCCCACACAACAGTTCTTCCATCCTCTTTTGTGAAGTCATTAGTCTCAAGACCTTGATTGGATGAATCCAAATTAACATTCAAGACTGTTGTTTTGTTCTTATCACCAAAATGATCTCCATCACTACCCATCACATGCATGTCTAAGGGATTATATTTGGTCTCTACCACACATCCAAACATCCAAACATAAGGAGGATGAAACTTTATTTAAAATGTCAATAAAAGGAATGTTAGGCGCCCCACTTAATAAAGTGAAATGCTTTTCAAATATTTCTCCAAGTATGGCGTCCAAAATACTTAAATGAGAAACCTTATAAAATTTGCTCTTTTTAATAAACCAACTTATCTCTCCATTTGGGCGTCCACCAAGCCTTAGTAAAAATATTTCACTTAAAATAATATTTTCATCAAATATCGAAATTGCCAAAATAATCACCTCAAATGCTGGAGACCAGCTGAATATACTGCCCTGCCCGAAATAGCCATAATACCAAGTTGCTGAAATACTACCAAAGTTAGCACCAAAGGTGTTGGAGACCAAACTGCTCAAATTGACTTGCCAGATATAGCCATTGAATTGAGCTACAAAAACCCTGCTAAAAATAGTACTGCTAAAAATAGAACTTAATAAAAGTAGCATACTGCTAAAAATAGTAAGTTGTCCCAAACTCATTTTAACCACAATTCGAGCAGCCGTCGTACTTACTAAAAATAGTAAGTCCAGAAAAGTTCTTTGATTCAGTTGCATTTCACGCTGTCGCGAAGCTCTTTGAAAACCCAGAAGGAATCCAAAATCCAAACTGTAAAACTCCAACATGCAGCCATCATAACCTACTAAAAATAGTAAGTCCAAAAAAGTTCTCTGATTCAGTTGCATGCCATACCATTGCGAAGCTCTCTGAAAACCCAGAAAGAATCTCACAACCAAACTGCAAAACTCCAACATGTAAACCCTTGAATCCTCAAAGAAAACCTCCAAGCAGCTGAAAACCCTAATTCTGCCTCTGACTAGCCTACGAGCATCAGGGAATAGGCTAACAGTCACTGGAAAGTGTAGTGCTAAAAATGGGGACATTATAGCAACTTCCTCGTTGCTTGACAATCACAAGACCTTAAAACTAAATTTATTTCATCACAAGGTGTTGGTGCTCCTACACCAACAACTAAGTCATAACTGGTGAAAAAAAAATTATGCTTCAAGTATTAATTAATTCTTTCTAGTAATGAAGCTTAATTTATTTTTAAAGAGACCTTGTCAAATATGAATTCAAAGTTAAAGGACACAAGTTATTGCTACTTTCCCCACACATAGCTAAGGATTAAAGTCTTTTAATGCTAAAATAAGAAAGGATGCATGTCATATAGAAAGTAATAATGTATTCAATTGGTGTTGACCTTGAAGGATGTGTGCATGTCCTGGGAATTGAATAATCAATGGTATGAATTTAGAAATTAAGTAATGAATTATGTGTAATTCCTGGTAATTAGAAAGTCCAACTATATCAATAAGGGACACTAAAGTAGACTTGTGAAAATTTCAACTAATGTTGTGCATTCTATGTCATTGACTATGCTTACTCTTTAAGGGAACAACATATACACCCAAATGTAAAGGAGAAAGCTTAAAGGGTAAGTGCACCAATATGTGACACAATTCAGGTGCCAAATTGAAAAAACGATTAAAAAAACCCCGAAATAAAGCCTTTGGCGCATGCTAAATGTATTTTTAGACATTGTTGTCAAACAGATTGCACCCGTATGCTGAAATATTGAATTTTAGCAATCTATTGACACATTGGAACTAATTCTAGGCTGTGGGTATCCTATAGGGAATTAGACCTCCAGATTCTAGGCTAGTTCCTATGAATTTTTTCTGATTAATAAATGGGTGAATTGCTAGGAAAAGGATGAAAAGACTAAGCCTGAAACCTAAGCTGTAAAACTTTAACTGCGGTGATACACCTAAATGGAAATTTAAGATAACAAATTTATTTCATAAATGATTCTGCATGAGCCTATTTTCACAACTCAGATTGAACAACTCAAGTGCATAAATGATTCACAGAAAGGCTTGACAATTCATTCTTTATGAAGGAAAAACTTTCACAACTTAAAGGAATGAATATATTATGAGCACAAGCTTTGACCTGCAACTAAGTATGTTTTTCTGTGCACATGCATTCATGAATGTGACAAAAATTTAAAGGTTTCGATATGAAACATAGTAAATTTGCATCAAGAACACTCATAAGACACAACACCTGAATCCAAGAAGGATAATACCTGATTCACAATGATAACAAAAGGAAAAACTCTGCACAAAATACACTAACATAACCTGTAAACCTGCTACTATATTAATCTGGAAAAATAAATGCTGAGTTACAAATCATTCGCTTTGCAGAGTGCAAAGGAGAAAAATAAGAACTGATGAAAAACAGTTAAGTTTTTCAATATATACAAAAAACCTTTCCAAAAGGCATGTGAAAAGAACTTAAAGTCCAACTCCAAGAGAGGGTGATAACTCCAAGGCCAATTCCGAGCAGAAGAAAAAATCTTTGAAAAGGAGGCCCAAAACCATGCAAAAACAAGTCCACTTAGGCTCAAACTCACTGCCAAGTCATAATTGATACATGCACTATTCCAACTGAACTGCAAATCCCTGAAAAAGTGGGCCAAAGCATGCAAAAAAATGCCTCGTTTGTATCAATCCGCCCATGCAAAATGAAACTCCATCTTTGTCTTATTTGCAAGCCTGCATGATCTAATCTAATTTAACGTTATATTTGCCTAAAAATAGTTGTATTAATTAAATGATTTATAAATTATAATTTGATTTATACAACTTTACATGAGTTAGCAAATATAACATTAAATCAATATTATCTTCATTCAATAAAAAGACCCTAGCTACGAACCTTCATCTAAATATTGATTCCATCTTTAGAAGACTTGGGTTCTTCAATGAGCTTGTCCATGCATAATATTAGGCTTGAAAACATTTCATATTTTATATGCCTTGGTTATTTAATGTCTAAATAAAATCACGACCCCCTTCATATTAGGTCATTGATATGAAAAGTCAATACTATAGCAATACTTCACAACATCACCTCATTCGACTTTAGGGTTTTGACAAAAAGGCCACCGAAAACCCTAAACTGAATTTCATTTCACTTTGTTTGGAGTTTTCTGGAGAAGATGGTGCGCCGCTAGTGATGGAGTTTACGGTTTCTCTGTGTGACCTACATCCAAACTATCTTCTTCAGATTCCCTCTCAGAACTGGCCTCAACTGCTCACGATGACCTCAATTTATTATTTCTGAAAACTAAAGTCACTGGCTGCCATGAAAAGGCTTGAAATTTGATTTCACAAGCTCCTGTGGAGACACTTGGTCGTGACTTCTTCTTTGCTTAATAGGCGCTTATGGTGAGTTCCTTTGTTTCTGTATGCAAATACTTTTAGGTAACCATGGCTAGGCCTCCATAATTTTCTGATGGGACTTTCTGTGTTTTATTTTTGAAATGTCTATGTATGACTGCGGCTCCAGCATAATCTGATGTGTTCTTTTGTTGTTGAGAGTTTGACTCCTTCCACCTCTCATGGCTTTGACACTAGTGTAATAACTCCGTTGCAGCTTAATATGTTGTAGAAAGAAACAAACTTTGACCTATTCAGATGGTGACTCACTCCTTCCATATCTGAAAACCACCATGAAAGGGCTCGAAATTTGATTTTACAAGGCCACCTCGAATGCACAGTTGAACCTTTGTTGACTGAGATCTGTTCTTATGCTAAAATGTGTAGAAAGGAAGTTATTATTATCTCCTTTTGTGTGTTTGAAGCTCTTCTGCTACAGGTTATGACTTGATTGTAAAGCTTTAATGGATCTTTATTCCTTTGTGAGCTAAAAACTCCTTCCACCAGCCGCGACCATTGTTTTTTTTTGTCAAACATTCTTTGATATTTCTCTGTTGATAATACTATACTCTGAGCCGCCATGAAACCCTGTATTTGCAACCTTAGGAAATGCTGAGAGTGGCCTTCTGTTTGTTTTTTGTTGGTGCCTCTCTCTTTAACTGGTAAACCTTGTGTTTGCTTTCCTTTTGTGACAGGCCGCGACTATCATTCTTCCTGATAGCTATTGGCACTTTTATCCCTCTCTGTCGATATACTTGTTGTGACCTTTTTCACACATCACCCCATCAAGATGGGGACCCCCTAAATTTTGCTCCATTCTGGCCTTTTGGCTTTGGTTCGCTCTCTCTCTGGTCTCTGGTCCTTCCGGGGATGTCCCGTCGTTTGACCCAGGTTAAAGTATTGGTTAAGTCTGTGTAATTAGGGTTTTCATCCTTCAGGCTTATTAAAGGTCAAATTGAGTTATAAAATTGAAATCTAAGCTTAGTGCAGCAGTCAGAAGACTTCCAGCAGAGTCCCCCTAAATTTTCACTGTATTCAGGCAACTTACTATTTTTAGTAAGTATTCAATTTGGGACTATTTTATTGAGATTTTGGAATTCTGTCAGTTCCACTGCATCCGGGTAACATCAAGCTGCCTACACGTAAATTTTGAGCTAGATCAGACGACTTGCTATTTTTGGCAATTCAGGCTTCAAGAGCCATTTTCTGGGTTTCCACATGAGCTTTTCAGACATGTCTGGAGAATCCTTCTGGGTTTTCCAAAACCTTCGCAGTGATGTAACATGCAAACCGAGACGACCACTTTCAGAGTTTAGCCTTCGGAGGCTATTTTTAGGGTTCGCATGCAGTGTTTTTCAACGCATGTCGGGTTTTTCTTTACGGGTTTTTCGAGAGCTTCGCAACAAGGTGACATGCAAGCGGAGAAGATCAAGTTTTGAGGACTTACTATTTTTAGCCAGTGCATGCATGTAGACCAGTTTTTTTGGTTTTTCTGGGTTTTTTGAGATCCCACGGGCAATATGACATGCGAAACCATCCGGCAGTGGATGAGTCACTTTTCAGGCAGTTTCTATTTTTAGCAGGTACACTCCGGCAGCCGCCCAACACTCCAGTCCAGCAAGCAGAACGACATGCAGAAGGAACGAAGTCAAACGGAGACCGTTCGGGATACATGCAAATCAAATTAGGGTTTCACTTTTATAAGGGGTAAAATCCAAAAATAGCCGAAACAAAGTACCCCACCCATGTCAGCACACTTCAAGGTACCTGCTGGCAAAATTTGAGCAAAGTCGGAGAACTTACTATTTTTAGTAAGTCAGGGCACGGCTATAAATAGCAGGTCTGCACCCGAGGTTGGCATCAGAGTGACCCTCAAGCTATCAAGATCAAGCGTTGCAACTTTCAGGCAAAACGGAGCTACTGAGGTCAGAAAGTCAAAACTTACTATAAATAGCAGGTGGCTATAAATAGCAGGTCAGGGTAGAGGATTGGCAAAACAGGTTCACAAGGTGAAGAATATCATATGATGAAATTTTCAGGCAAAACGGAGCCTTAGGGGTTGAAAATCAAGGGACTTGCTAAAAATAGCACAACTTGCTAAAAATAGAATGCATAAACAAAGGCAGGCAGAGGCATGGAAAATATTCTAAGTGTGGGAAAATGAAAGTATCCCCTTCAAAATGCGCCCACCTCACAGATTGATAGCTTGAAAATTGTCTAAGGCAGAATTCAAAGTTGAGCATAGCAAATGCGCCCACCTTGCAAGTGAGGTTAACGTGAAATATTCTAAGGCATGAAACAAAAGCTCATACCTCAAAATGCGCCCAAGGAGAGGTGAGGGAGTTTGGAAAATTCCTAAGTTACGAAATAAAAGCACACCCATGAAAATGCGCCCTTGGCTTGAGGTGAGGGAGTTTGGAAAATTCCTAAGTTACGAAATAAAAGCATGGCATATGAAGTGTGCCCTCACATGAAACCTCACTATGTGAAATGCGCCCACCTTGATGACTCTCTCAAAACGTCTAAGGCATGAAAATAGAAGAAGACCCATGTAAATGCGCCCACCTTGGAAGTGCCTTCAAATTATTCTAAGGCATTGGAAATCAAAGCATGGCACTTGAAATGTGCCCATGGTGAAAATAAAAGCAAGCCCTCTAAAACGCGCCAAGAGAAGGAGTGGTTAAGTAAAATATTTCTAAGGCATGAAACAAAAGTAGCCACTCCTATTTGCGCCCTCAACTTGGAGCCCACCATGTAATTTGCGCCCAAGGGAAGATGATGCTTAGTAAAAACGCCTAAGGCAAAAATGGAAGTAAGACCTCTAATATGCGCCCATGAGCTGAGGGTGAGTAAAGATGGGAGAATTCTCTAAGGCGTGTGAAAGTAAAAGCTTGCATATGTAAATGCGCCCACCTTGGAGTAAGAATGTTGAGGAAATTTCCTAAGGCGTGCAAAGTGAAATTGAGGGGTATGAAATGCGCCTCAAACAAAACCTCCACCATGGAAATGCGCCCTTGTGCTGGGAGTCTAGGGAATTTTTCTAAGGCGTGGAGAATGAAAGCATCAAGGGTGAAATGCGCCCAGCTTGTTGTAAACGTAAAAAAATGCTAAGGCATTGCGAAATGGAAGTGGGCTATGTCAAATGCGCCCAAGCATAGATCAAGCAAGCAGAGAATTTCAAAGTCATGGAAAATAAAACGCCAGAAGAGAGAAAATGTTAGAAAATTTTTCTAAGTGAGATAGCATTTCACTAGGGAAAAATACGCCCTTGGCATGGAAGGATGATTTGATGAGTTTTAAAATTTTCCAAAGGCAGTTGAAGGTTGACGAATATTTTTCAAGGGCAAGATTTGCTATCGATGAATATTTTTCATGGGTCAAGTGAAAATCAAATGAACCCGTTTAAAATGCACCCATGAGTTAACAGAGTTTAAAAATTAATTTCCTAAGGGAAATTTTAATATTTTCAGAGGAAATTCGTTTTGCCTAGATTATTTTCCTGACGGAAGTTAAATCTCAAAGGATGAATTATTTCGAGCACGCAAATAATTTTTAATCACCCGGAGTTGAACATTTTAATGAGAGAATTTAAAATGTCTAAGGCAAATTTTATGAAATCGAGGATTTAAATGACAGACATTTTAAAAGTTGGAAATAAATTTACAACTCCCACGAATTTTTTCGAGTTGAATTTATTTAAACACTGCGAGATTTTAAAATGGAATTTTAAATCAAGTCAAGTGATTGTTTTTCTCGCGAGTTGTTTAAATCGCCAAGAGTTAACTGGTAGACTAAGAGGAAAATTCGAAATTTGAAGAGGAAGGAATCATTATTAATGGCAACTGCCATAATGACCGGCTGACGACTAGCCCACTACTGCGCTTGAATTAGAAGATTCCGAACGAAGAGAGTGGAAAATTGATGAAGGTGCTAAAAATAGCCCCAGCACTACTTAGCAGGATTCTCCGAGAAGAGTTATTTAAACAATCTCTTCTCTCATTTCTCCTCACATCGTTTCGAAGTTGAAGTTGCTGAAGAAGTTCTTGAGAGATTGAAATATTTTCGAAGTGGTTGAGGAGAGAAATTCTTTGAGAGTTTATTTTACTTCGGAGTGTTGAGTTGCAGAAATTTATATTGTGCTCGGAATTTATTTCGAAATTGTTGAGTATTGAAGTTACACAAAAGTTGAAGCTTGCTGCAGATTTTACTCATTCAAGCTGCTAGAAGTCGAAAGTTGCTGAGGTTGACGAAGTCAAGACAAAGGATTTAATTCGCTTTGTGCTGAGAAAGTATCCACATTGCTGAAAGTTGGTAGTTGGCTGCAATTTTCTTCGCCAGTCGGAAGTGCAGTCGTTGAAAGCTTCTTTATAAGCTTGAAGTTTTTTTTTATACAGTACGAGGTTTGTGTTGATGTGCTTTTTATGACAGCGCCAGCACAGAATAAAGTTGCCCAACGGTCACTCTATTCTCTCTTGATCAAAGTGTCCCACATGCTAAGATTGCTTGAAAGTTCATGTGTTCGACTCCAAGGTTCCTTTTATCGCGAATAGACTCAGTTGGTTGATGTGTTTTGCTGGTTATTTCAAGGGGACTTACGTAGTTGTTCAACTCTGTGAAGCAATTAGGACATGAATGATTTGGCAATATGGTTCTGGTATCTAGACTGACTCGGAAAATGCAGAATTTAAAGGGGATAGGGATAGGGATTCTACAATCTACTTCTAAAAGGGTGGAGGACGAGGATCGACTTAAACAATCTTCAAACCAAACTTTGCTTTGTCTCCTTTCGAACAACTTCGACAAAGTTGGTACAATCTTCAAAGGATGAGAAAAGTGTTCAAACTATGACGCAACATGTTCATACCGTCAATACGATGCATACAAACATATGAACCATAATCGAAGTTAAGTGCTGATACTCCAGTTGACCACGCAAGGCGAACTTACCATCAGTAAGCCCGCTAGTGGTATGGATGAAGAAGATATGCTCAAATCACAACGCCACACTCCACAATTAACAACTACTTGCATGAAATAAAAATCTATTTTACTCTATCTACCTTGAATTGGAAAGATGAAATGGCCTTGCTAGCTACTCATAACAAAGAAGAAATCACCAATCAATGAAACTCTTTGTATTATGAAAAGTGTTCACAACAACCTTTTACAAAACTTTCAAAGGAAAGTTTTCTTCCCTCCTCAATCTAAAGCTAACTTCTAAGCTAAATGCTATATGCTTTCTACTCTCTAGCTCTGATTCAACTCTTGATCTAATGTCTATCTAATAGATTACAAATGAGGGGGGATGCCCCTTTTATAATAAGTCCAATTCAGTGGACGGTTCAGATCAAATTACAATGAAGGGCTCAGATCGAGCCACATATGCCCTGATTAGGGTTTCTGACCTAAAAACCGCCACAGAGAGGAGAATATTCTCCACTCCCCTGCAGGAATCATAATGAGCAATTAATTCCCACTACCATCATCAAGAAGATCCTCATCAAGCAGCGCGTTCCCACTGGCCTTCTCCCCGATAGCAAACTCGATCAACCGGGCCAATACTGCTTCAACCTCCTGTGTAGAGATCGGTGGAATATGGTTGAGCTGGAACTCCAAGACTGCTACCGTCTGTCCGTATCTGATGCAAGATTTTCTCCATGTCACCAAGGCGCCCTGGGTATGCTGAATTATACTAGAGAACGTGGAGACATTCTCAAAGTCATCCAGGACAAGTGACCTCGCAGCTGAGAAGAATGGAGGCAGTCTACTTTTCAAGCCATCAGCAATTATCTCCTCCGGGACCAACTTTCTAGCAAATATGGCTTCTAATGTATTGAGGACTCCCCCCAAGATGTTGCCCATTGCTTTCCTCACTTTAGCTGAATCTGCCCTTGCTGCGTCGTGAAATCCACGGCCTGTGACCACCGAGGAGTACCAACTGGTGAAATCATACCTATCGCCTCTCTGAATTACACCTCCATCCACTAAGGTTTCTAGAGGTATATGCATCAAAGCCCCTAAACGAAGTACAGTCTTCATTTGATAGATGCGAGTATCACCCCAGGCCTGATCTACTATATCCATCCGTGCCAAAATATTTGAGGTCTGTCGATAAGCATCGGCAAGGTCCTCCATGAATTTCCCTGTCTCGGTATGAACACGGCTAACCCATTTGTCTGCCTCCGTTTCCATTTTCTTCAAATCCTCTAAGGCAACAACTGACTCATTCGGAAGCTCCAATGGACGTTCTACTGCTGGGTTTGCTGGTTCACCTGGACGTGCTAGATTCTGCATATATCCTATCAAGGTTTTGTGCTCCTTCTTCAATTTCTTATACTTCCCCTCCGTGCGGAGCAACTGATCCTTCAATGCCTGATAGGAGTTATCGAACTCCTCGATAACTTGGGCTCCTATAGGACGACCCAACTCTATTGTGGTGATCACATAATTTTCAGGCCTCTCCTCGGTTCGATCACAATCTTCCCTCGGAATAGCCACCTGAAGCGTGCGAGAGCCTGACTCGTCAGTCGAGATCTTTGAAAACTTTCGGGCCCTTTTCTTCTCTGGTGGCGCACTGATCCTCCTAAGGAACTCCTCCATCTCAATGGTCGGATCCGTGTCATCCTCGGGTTCTCTCCTCATTCTGTCGGAAAGCCAATCAGGCACTGTCTGCTGTGGATTACAAACAACAAGGGGCTGTTCTTCCGTTGCCTCCATCTCGTGCACTTCCTCTCTTCTTGCACTGGTCTGCTCAGGCTCATCCTCCTCTATAAGCTGGGTATCTCCCGACCCTTGGGTCCCCTGTTCTGTGATTTCCTCTTCTTCCAAAGCAGTGTCCAACATCTACTGAAAATGTGTGTCGGCCATTGTTTCCTCTTCCTCCTCCTGTTGGCCGCCCCTGGATAGACTGACGCTAGTTGATTCCCGGGAGTTGGGCTAATCTACCTCCCCAAGTTCCTGCTCTTCCTCTAATCCTGCCCTCTGATCGTCAAATAATGAGACGACTCTTAAACTCGAAGATTGAGTTTGTGAGTGCACGGGTGATGCTTGTTCTATCCTCAATGGTATCGGTTGGGTTGGAACTTCCACTTGTGCCCTCGATGTCTGAGCAATTTGTTTCCCTCTTTTTACCGATAACGGCCTTGGGTCACCCATCAAGCTATAAGTAAGGGCGATCGACTTGCTCTTAAGTCTGCATACATGTCTGTCGACCCAAGTCCTGGTAAAAGTCGTCACCGGGATAGAAAGAGTGTCCAAGTCCATGATCTCTGGCTCGGACCAATCAGGTGGTGGGACAGGAGTATCCCTAACTGACCCATAGTCGGGTTGCATGACGTTGACATCCTCCTCCACCTGGTCGGGAACCGGAATAATCTCACATTCTCTAATCAACTTGAGAGGAAGTCTGGAAAACATCCTTCTTCTTATCTCAGCCTCATCCACTGCATTTGCCCAAAAGTCCTCCAGATGAGCTCTGTGCCGGTATTCAACGCTCTGTATCATCCGGATGTTCCTATAAGGATCGAAATCCTGCCTGCCTGTGTGATATGACAAATGATAAGATTGCAGCTCGTCCTCTGCCTCTCGGGCTGCCTGCAAAGAGGGACACACCTCAATGGAATTCCCTATGGTGATAGGGAAATCAAGTCCACCCTTCTTTTTCCTTTTCTGAATCTTATCGTAGGCAATCAATTGCCTAGATACCTCAAGCATTACTATGTGATCAATGGGGTATCGTGGTAACCGATACGGATACAAAGTGAACCCCTGCAGCCTAATATATGTGAATTTCGGGAATTGGATGAGCCAATACCCATATTCCTCAATCAATGTCTGTGCTTCTTTAGATATTCTCTGCTGCGTCCTCTGCTGAAGTGTCCTCGCAATGTGCATTGTGAATGCATCATTTGCCCGTTTATAGTTGGCAATGTTAGTTAAATGTAGCTGTGTGCAGGCTTCATGGATTTTGAATTGACCAGGGGCACAGCTGATTGGCTCCTTGTACGAAATCCCTCTGTACTTAGTCATTCTGGCCAACATGTAAATTACATATGAGCTCATGTAGAAAGTCTTCGTCACCTTCAAGCTCCTGAATTGCTCATCGACGTGGTTGCTAATCATCCTAGCCCAATCAACACACTCCTTTCCTTCCAAGATGATCTCGATGAAGTAGAACATCCAAGGCTCGAAAATGTAAGCCTGTGCACTCCCATTCACCCAGCTCAACATCATTATCAAATCACAGTATTCTTGTTTCACGTCCTCGGCAATTATCTGCTTTGGGAGCTTAGTGCGGGGTGGCCTCGGCTTCTGCATCCAAACTCTGTTGATGACTGCAGTGACTCTTTCGAAAGAGGAAGAGTACATCTTATCTGCCCTCTTGTTTGTCCTGTATAACATCTCCTCAGCAGCTGGAATCCCAAATGCTTCTCCGATGGCATCGGGTGTGAAGTTGGCGAGCAGTTTACCATCCGGAGAGACGATCGTCCTACGTTCTGGCTTGTAGTGATTGGCGCACTCCATAATTAGCTCCGGACACTGAATTGCTGGCGGAAAACTAGTAGCTGCGTAGATTCCACTCTTCATTATATTATGTGTCGTGACGGATGGTTGATGGCCCCCTAGCCCGAACATCCTCGATTTGAGTGCATTTAGATTAAATGAACCAAGGTTGGTATCATTTAATCCTGCCAACTTTGAAACTATTGCTGACTTTGGGAGAAATGGCTTAGCGAGCCTTTTAATCATTGCCTGCCGGGATGAGCCAGCCTTGCCCGCTTCAGTGTTTGCAGCTCTACCTGCGGCTCTGCTTGTTCCTGCAACATCCTTTGGTCCGGCCATCTGCAAAATAAAATAGAATAGCAATAAGCTAGGCTGCAGACTTTTTAGTAAAATAAAACAATCCCTGAGATGGCTGCGAATACGGAGTTAGCTTTGAAAATAAAATTTCTTAGCATAAATTTCTAACTCCAAACCTCGAACTCTATAAAAATCTCTGAGTTTAGAGACAACTCTCAGCAACTGCACTTCTGACTGGTGAAGAAAAAAAACGCAGCAAGTTAATAATTTTCAGCAATGTAGCTAATTTCTCCAGCACAAATTGTTCGAACCTTGACTTCACTTTGTCAACTTCAGCAGTTAGAGAAATAAAGAGTTGCCAGCAATATGAAATTTCAACTTCCTCAACTTCTCAACGTTTAAACTTCGCAGCAACTCCACTTTCAGCTCTTTGAGAATTAAATTCTCCAGCAACTCTGGAAAATAACTTCAACCTTCAACTTCGAAGTTGCAGCAACACACTTTCAGCTCTTTGAAAGAAAGAGTCTCGAAAAATGAAGATTTCTCCAGCACTTCGCACTTTCAGCAACTCAACACTCCGAAATAAAATAAACTCTCACAGAATTTCTCTCCTCAACCACTTGGAAAATATTTCAATCTCTCAAGAACTTCTTCAGCAACTTCAACTTCGAAACAATGTGAGGAGAAATGAGAGAAGAGATTGCTTAAATAACTTTTCCCGGAGAATCCTGCTAAGTAGTGCTGGGGCTATTTTTAGCACCTTCATCAATTTTCCACTCTCTTCGTTCGGAATCTTCTAATTCAAGCGCAGTAGTGGGCTAGTCGTCAGCCGGTCATTATGGCAGTCGCCATTAATAATGATTCCTTCTTCTTCAAATTTCGACTTTTCCTCTTAGTC
>CM021101.1:493685708-493717044 GCA_007115665.2 Sequoiadendron giganteum
GAAACCTAAGATAGAGGGAGAGGGAGAGAGGTTGGGAGGGAGACACCTGAGAGAGAAGGAGAGGGAGAAAAGTGGGAGATAGGGGGTGGGAAGGAGATACCTAAGAGAGTAGGAGAGAGAGGGAGTGAGAGATAGAGGGATGGGAGAGATACAAGGAGTGAGAGAGAGACTTGAGAGATAGAGAGGGGGTGGGAGGGAGAGGGAGTACTCAGGATAGAGGGATTCAAGAGAGATGGAGGGGGTGGGGGGAGATACATGAGATAGAGGGAGAGAGAGAGAGAGTGGGAGGGGGTGGGAGGGAGATATCTGAGAGAGGGACTGAGAGAGGGACTGAGAGAGGGAGAAATATAGAGGGAGTGAGAGAGAGAGAGAGGATGTGGGAGAGAGATAGAGGGAGTGAGTGAGAGAGACAAAGAGAGGCCTGAAAGAGGGAGAGGTGATAAAAGGGAGAGACTTGAGAGACAAAGAGGGAGGGATAGTGGGTGGGAGGGAGAGACTCGAGAGAGAGAGAGGGAGAGAGAGTGGGAGAGAGATAAAGGGCATGAGAGAGAGGGACTTGAGAGAGAGAGGGAGAGGTGGTGGGAGGGAGATACTTGAGATAGATGGTGAGGTGGATGGAGACAAATAGAGGGAGTGGGACAGGGAGGGAGTGGAAGAGAGATAGAGGGAGTGACTGTGAGAGGGAGAGGGGGTAGGAGGGGAGACTTGACAAGGAGAGAGAGGGAAAGGGGGTAGGACAGAGATACTTGAGAGAGAGAAAGAGTGAGAGGGGGTGGGAGGGAGAGAAATGAGAGAGAGGGAGAGAGATAGAGTGGGAGAGAGTGAGAGAGAGGGAGTAGGAGATAGATAGAGCGGGGATGGAGATACCCGAGAGAGAGTGAGTGAGAGAGGGAGAGAGATAGAGTGAGTGAGAGAGAGGGAATGGGAGAGAGATAGAGGGAGTGAGTGAGTGACAAACCTAAGAGAGGGAGAGGGGGTGGGAGGGAGAGACTTGAGAGAGACACAAAGAGAGAAAGATAACAACCTAAGAGAGGGAGATGGAGTGAGAGAGATAAAAAGACCAAGAGGGAGAGAGAGGGAGAGTGAGAAAGGGGGTTGGAGTGAGATAGATTTATTTAGGTACCTATGTGGGAGGGAAAGAGACCTGAAAAAGGGGATTGGAATGAGAGAGTAGTCTAGGTCATGTGGGAGGGAGTGAGACCTGAGAGATAGAGACTTCAGAGGGATAGAGAGTTATCCAGTTATGGTAGCAAGTTAGAGAAGGTATGAAAGGTAAAACCTCGATTATACATCTACGATCATAAACTGTGCACTCTAAGCATTATCAAAGTTGTTCACCAAAGAGGGGAAATTATAGTTCTGTGTAAAGCAAGCCATTTGGTGCTCACCAAATGGCCTGTTTTGGATGTGATATTTAACAGGATTTGCCAAATTTTCTCATATTTTCCTCTGTGCTCCTCGACTCGTTTGCACATATTTCAATGCAAGTTTATAAAAAAATCATGATAGCATTAACTTCTCTCTTAGCTATCTAAATATATTAAAAAAAATTCATTTTGATTTAGTTAAGGTTTTGATCCAGGGTTTCTATTGCAAATGCCTCTGTTTTTGGTCAAAAACCAACATGTACTAGTTTTAGGATAAATTTTGACCCGTTCATCGAAACGTGAAATTTTTTTTTTTTTTTGAAACTAGACTCCTTTCTACATATGATGAAAAAAAAGAATCAATTTTCGATTAGTTTGCAAAAAATTTAGGGGGGAGCACGCTCAAATTTCAGCTTTTCAAGATGTGTCCACTTTGAAAATTCATAAAATATTATATATTCATTAAAAAAATTATCTGAAAGAATGATGATAAACTAAATGGTGTTAGCTAATTTATCATTGTTGGGATTTTCGAAATTCTAAAAAAATGTCAATCAAAAAGGGGGGAGCCCTCAGGCACTATACTATTTTTTTTAATAAAAATAGGACCTATTTTGCCCCCCCCCCCTTTTGAGACCCTTAATCTTCATTAATTTCAAAAAAAAATAGTAGCTTAGAAACTAGACTCAGAGCACTTCAACTTTTGTTCTTTCCGCATCTTGAAATTTTGAGCATAACTATCTTCATTTTCTCGTGCAAATTAGATTTTGCTGATTTCAGAAAAAAAAAAGTGGCATCTTAAGAGCCAAAATTGTGTCATAGATTGGTGCACTTACCCCTGCCTATTTTGTGGATGTTTATCATAAATTTTAATACTACATGTAATAGGGATATCAAAAATTATGTGCCTATGCTTCCATGCTCCTTTCCTTTTGCATCTCATCTCTTGGATCACCTCTTGGAAAGACCACATAATCATTCTCCTTAATTTTGAAAGAATATACGAGATACATTATGTTCCCTCCATCAATCCAGATAGATAGAAAAATACAATTTCCCTCCCATGCCCATTTTGTAAACCAATACAACCTATTATTTATAGATTCCCATTTATAATAGAGTTCTCCTAGGCCCAAGAAGAAATTCCATCAACATAGGAAGTTATCTTCACAAAGTTGAGAGTGTGCTATAAGGAGGCACTATGTATAGATTGAGAATCTTAAGAGTTTCATGATTATGGATCTTACAAGTAACCTTCTATTTGGTAGCACTCCAAAGAAACTTTGGGAGTTAAAGAAGCTTAAAATCTTAGATATGAGTGGCAACAATTTTTATTGTGAGATTGAACCTAGCATAGGTCTTGGAGATATTTGAGAACTTTTTCTAGGTAAAATTATTCTATTAGGGAGACTGGTAACTGATTTGGGATTGCTTTCTTGTTTAAAGATGCTAGAGTTGGGATAAAAAAAATTTAGGGAAAGAATTCTTTGAGGTCTTGTTACTATCTAAGATCCAACATATGGACCTTCATGCCAATAATTTGTCTTCATTGATTCAATCACTGCTAAGAAACCTCAATGAAAAGTGTATACTATAATGAAAAGAGTTAGACAATTGATGCTATTCTCTATTGTAAAGTACCATGCAGCCTCACATATAAGATTTCAATGATATGAATTCACGTTATATCTTCTTTTAATCCAAGTTATTTGATTCACTAGACTTATACTTAACGTCTTCACTCCCAAACTTTGTAACAAGTACTAAATGTGACAATGGTCCAAGAGTTACACAACCAATACCTCAAAATGTATTATGTAATTGTAATCAAAGGAATTTTTTTCTTTATTCAAGTAAAAATATTGAAGGTAAACACCACCAAGTGGTTTTTTTTACACCCACATGACTAAAAATAGCAAAAAACTATTATGGTTGAAGTAGAAAATTCTTTTAGAAATACAAATGTGAGGAAGACCCTGTTGGGTGAAAATAATGTAATCAACTTTTCAATAGATTACGCTATCTAGACTTCAGCCATAGCTATGCGAGATATAATCTCTCCTCTCAGAAAGGGGAGGCACCCTTCTTACTGCTAATTGAAGCTATAGTAAACTTAACGAAATACTTACTAAATGTACACTATACTTATGAAATGGGGGGGTGTGTTACATTCATACTTCTCTCTTTTTTTAGAGAAGACGTTTACAATGCTTCACAATGGAAAGCTCTAGATCTGATAACTTAAACTTAACAAACAATAGTAATGCCGATATTTCTATCTTGTCAAAGTGCAATGTAGAAATACTAGGTATGATTTATAATAACAAAAAAAAAAGGAAAAGGGAAAGCTCACGAAGGCACACAGTCGTTCCGTAGCTCCTTCAATGTCGAATTCTATGGAAGTATCGTTTGTTGTATTAGAAGCACAAAGTATTCTTAGATACAACAATTCCTCGGACCGCATGAATGATTACAAGCACAAAGTCTTGTAGATCCTTGAACCAAAACATTCAAACATAAAAAAATCCAAATAATAAATGTAATACAAAGTTTACATAAACCACTTGAAGCCCTTTAGATCTCATACACTAGTCACCACCGATATAATCAAATCATAAGACAATCGATTCCAACACAAAGTCTGGTATGCAATCCTCTTCTTTATTGATTAGATCTAGATTCACAAAATTGAATACAAAGCTTCAATGTTTGTTTCAAAGGAGCAGCACTTCGTTGCAAAAAATCAAAAGGTAACCATTACAATAGAAATCCCTCTTATTTATAGAAAAGAGGTGAGTAAATTTAGGAAATCGGTTGAGCAAAAATAAGAAACCCTAGTCTAACTGAGTGTAATTTATCTCTATGTAATTACATCTCATATTTTTGGTGTAATTACACTTTACAAAAAGACATTTAAGATGTCAAAAATTATTTACAAGATGCATAAAGGGAAGCATCAAAATTTTCAACACTGGGAGATCAGGAATCTTCATGGTTCCTTGCTTGGGCATGGAGTCGTCATATTTCTTCCTGGTCTCTTGCATGAACTTTTCATTCAGACCAATGGTGCAATCCACAATGGTGTGAATTCTTGTGATCGGCCTTCTGGCGGATGAATGGATTTTCTTGCACCTATTGCATGGTGGCTTCTTTGTAGATTTGGGATAGTTCACTAGATTGGAAAATGTCACCTTCAGGATCACTTGATTAAATTTGGAGAGAAACTACAAGGATGGTGGAGCCATTGGTGTCAGGAAATACATGCCATATGGGGAAATGTGAAATGAGCAGGTGATATGGAGTCACTGTAATTTGGCCATATGGTGTGGAAAATGAGGTGGAAGCGAAAATGAAGAAAACTAGTGTTTTAGAGTGTTAGGAAAAAATGCAGATTTTGGTGCTCGGGTGGTGAAAATCACCGCTCGAGCACCAAAGAGTGAAGTTCATTTGGTGTTTGGGCAGTGAAAATGTGTGAAATGCGAGGTGGAAGCGAAAATGAAGAAAACTAGTGTTTCAGAGTGTTAGGAAAAAATGCAGATTTTGGTGCTTGGGCGGTGAAAATCATCGCTCGAGCACCAAAGAGTGAAGTTCGTTTGGTGTTCGGGCGGTGAAAATCACTGCTGGAGCACCAAAATGTTATGTGAAAAGACTAAGTGTTAGGGTGGCAAAAATCATCGCCCGAACACTTAAGGGTTGGCATTGCCAGTGTCGTGGCGGGGATTTTCACCGCCCCTGCATTGGGATGCTAAAGTTCGATGAGTGTCAGGGCGGTGAAAATCACCGCCTAGACACTTGGATATTTTGATGAGTGCGTTTCATGGTGTTGAAAATCACCGCCAAGACACCGGAGACTACTTGGCGTTTTGTGCGACGTCGGCAAATTTCATCGCCCGAACACCCATGGTTGGAAAGATAACACACGACGGGGTTTCACATTATGTGTGGCGAGACTGTTGCAAAGGTAAGGAACTAAGAAAGGAAAAAGACCAGATGGAGGAATGATGAACCAAAAATGTCCAAAACAATCGAGGAATGAAAAGCATTTAAGGAAAATGATTAAATAGAAATGAAGAAGAGAACATACCTCGAATGGGGGATGATTGACAAAGATGACAATAGCGAAAATCCATGAACTGGAGGAGGCAAACAAGATTCAATCCTGTGGGAGGCAACCTGGGATAGCTTTGGAGATATGGGAGGAGACGAGTCATAAACAAAATGAAAAAATAACTCATAATATGAGTTAAAAACCTAAAAATTAACCTAAAACCCGCGCATTAAATGCGGAGGACAAAACTCAACATAACTAACAATTAGGGGCTCAGGCGGTGAAAATTACCGATCGAGCACCAAGAGTAAAAAATGGCTAGGTGCAATGGTAGTGAAAATCACCGCCCGAGCACCAAAAACAGTTAAACTTGGACTAGGTGCAATGGTGGTGAAAATCACCGCCCGAGCACCCATAAAAGAAAACGACTAACTCCTGGTTTGAAAGGAGTCACAAAATTTAAACTCGAAAGTCGAGCCTATCATCACCTACCTAGACTAGGAAAGATCAGAGACCACGTGTTAAGGACAACTTTGAGATTGTCTCGTTTTATGTGCTTGAAACACACAGGCCTAGGAAATGGACTAGTTTCATAGGGGGGTTATCAGTGGAATCAACGCTGCTAATTTCTGTGATAACATACCCATCACTGCTTTTCTGAGGAGTGTTAGGATTTTATTCTAATGATTCTATAAGTCAAACTATTGTTTCATTTTTTATTAAGAAAGTATTGCTTCTCCTTTCTTCACACAAGGTCGATGTTTAAGAAGAGTTTTGAGTAAGAAGTTAACATCCTTCTCTTGAGGAGCTTCATAGATGATAGTTACCTAGAAGTATCATGTTTGGAAGAGCCTCATCATGTAACTAAGAGTGAATGAAGAATTAAATATCATATATCTCTGCATGGGTTGATGCCAACATAGTTACTATTTCTACAACACAGGGTCCTGTTGTGACCTTTTTCACACATCACCCCATTAAGATGGGGACCCCCTAAATTTTGCTCCATTCCGGTCTTTTGGCTTTGGTTCGCTCTCTCTCTGGTCTCTGGTCCTTCCGGGGATGTCCTGTCGTTTGACCCAGGTTAAAGTATTGGTTAAGTCTGTGTAATTAGGGTTTTCATCCTTCAGGCTTATTAAGGGTCAAACTGAGTCACGAAATTGAAATCTAAGCTTCGTACAGCAGCCAGAAGACTTCCAGCAGAGTCCCCCTAAATTTTCACTGTATTCCGGCAACTTACTATTTTTAGTAAGTATTCAATTTGGGACTATTTTATTGAGATTTTGGAATTCTGTCAGTTCCACTGCATCCGGGTAACATCAAGCTGCCTACACGTAAATTTTGAGCCAGATCAGACGACTTGCTATTTTTGGCAGTTCAGGCTTCAAGAGCCATTTTCCGGGTTTCCACATGAGCTTTTCAGATGCATGTCTGGAGAATCCTTCTGGGTTTTCCAAAACCTTCGCAGTGATGTAACATGCAAACCGAGACGACCACTTTCAGAAGTCAGCCTTCGGAGGCTATTTTTAGGGTTCGCATGCAGTGTTTTTCAACGCATGTTGGGTTTTTCTTTATGGGTTTTTCGAGAGCCTCGCAACGGTGTGACTTGCAAGCGGAGAAGATCGAGTTTTGAGGAATTACTATTTTTAGCCAGTGCATGCATGCAGACCAGTTTTCTAGGTTTTTTTGGGTTTTTTGAGATCCCACGGGCAATATAACATGCAAAACCATCCGGCAGTGGATGAGTCACTTTCCAGGCAGTTTCTATTTTTAGCAGGTACACTCCGACAGCCGCCCAACACTCCAGTTCAGCAAGCAGAACGCCATGCAGAAGGAACGAAGTCAAACGGAGACCGTTCAGGATACATGCAAGTCAAATTAGGGTTTCCACTTTTATAGGGGGTAAAATCCAAAAATAGCCGAAACGAAGTACCCCACCCATGTCAGCACACTTCAAGGTACCTGCTGGCAAAATTTGAGCGAAATCGGAGAACTTACTATTTTTAGTAAGTCAGGGCACGGCTATAAATAGCAGGTCTGCACCCAAGGTTGGCATCAGAGTGACCCTTAAGCTATCAAGATCAAGCGTTGCAACTTTCAGGCAAAACGGAGCTACTGAAGTCAGAAAGTCAAAACTTACCATAAATAGCAGGTGGCTATAAATAGCAGGTCAGGGCAGAGGACTGGCAAAACAGGTTCACAAGGTGAAGAATATCATATGATGAAATTTTCAGGCAAAACGGAGCCTTAGAGGTTGAAAATCAAGGGACTTGCTAAAAATAGCACAACTTGCTAAAAATAGAATGCATAAACAAAGGCAGGCAGAGGCATGGAAAATATTCTAAGTGTGGGAAAATGAAAGTATCCCCTTCAAAAAGCGCCCACCTCACAGATTGATAGCTTGAAAATTGTCTAAGGCAGAATTCAAAGTTGAGCTAAGGAAATGCGCCCACCTTGATGGAAGCCTTGAAAGTTTCTAAGGCATGAAACAAAAGCTCATACCTCAAAATGCGCCCTTGGCTTGAGGTGAGGGAGAAAAAAAATGCCTAAGGCATCAAAATAAAAGCATGGCATATGAAAGTAGACCCATGTAAATGCGCCCACCTTGATGACTCTCTCAAAACGTCTAAGGCATGAAAATGAAAGTAGACCCATGTAAATGCGCCCACCTTGGAAGTGCCTTCAAATTATTCTAAGGCATTGGAAATCAAAGCATGGCACTTGAAATGCGCCCATGGCAAAAACGAAAGCACACCCATGAAAATGCGCCCTCACCAAGGTGTAAAGTGAGCTTGATGAAATATTCTAAGGCACACAAACAAAAGTATCAAGGGTGAAATGCGCCCTCAAGAGAAAGTGAAAGCTCACCCTCTCATTTGCGCCCCTAGATGAAAGTTGTCTACCCAATATGCGCCCAAGGAATAGGCTAAAAACGCCTAAGGTAAAAATGGAAGCTTGGCCTAGCAAATGCGCCCATGATGAAGAGGAGATGGGAGAATTCTTCTAAGGCATAAAATGAAAGTAGAGAGGTCAAAATGCGCCCTCAAGAAGATACATGGATTGAAGAAATTCTAAGTGGTGAAAATAAAACCAGACACACCCATATGCGCCCAAGGCAAGATAAAGTGGCTAGGACTTGGAGAAATTTCTAAGTCAAGAAAATGAAAGCTCAAGACCCCATATGCGCCCAAGGTTGCTGGAGAAATTTCCTAAGGCAACGAAATGAAAGTGGAACCTATGAAATGCGCCCTCACCTTGAAAGGATATTCTAAGTGTTTGAAAATTTTCTAAGTGTAAAGTGAAAGCTTGGCCTAGCAAATGTGCCCATGAGCTAAAGGTGAGTAAAGATGGGAGAATTCTCTAAGGCGTGTGAAAGTAAAAGCTTGCATATGTAAATGCGCCCACCTTGGAGTAAGAGTGTTGAGGAAATTTCCTAAGTGTTAAAGAAAGCTTCCCCCTTCAAATGCGCCTGAGGTGTAAAATAAAAAAAAATTTCCTAAGTGAAATAAAATTTCACTAGGTAAAGTGCGCCCAAGAAGAAAACAAGTGAAGGATTCCTAAGGCATGGGAATTAAAATTTAAATTTGAAGGAAATATGCCCTTGAAGAGGGATTTAAATTTTAATTCATAACGCATGGAGATTTTTTTTCAGAGAAAAAAAATACCAAGGGAAATACGCCAAGAGAGAACATGTTAGAAAATTTTTCTAAGTGAGATAGCACTTCACTAGGGGAAAATACGCCCTTGGGATGATTTGATGAGTTTTAAATTTTTCCAAAGGCAGTTGAAAGTTGACGAATATTTTTCAAGGGGAAGATTTGATATCGATGAATATTTTCCATGGGTCAAGTGAAAATCAAATGAACCCGTTTAAAATGCACCCATGAGTTAACAGAGTTTGAAAATTAATTTCCTAAGGGAAATTTTAATATTTTCAGAGGAAATTCGTTTTGCCTAGATTATTTTCCCGACGGAAGTTAAATCTCAAAGGATGAATTATTTCGAGCACGCAAATAATTTTTAATCACCCGGAGTTGAACATTTTAATGAGAGAATTTAAAATGTCTAAGGCAAATTTTATGAAATCGAGGATTTAAATGACAGACATTTTAAAAGTTGGAAATATATTTACAACTCCCACAAAATTTTTCGAGTTGAATTTATTTAAACACTGCGAGATTTTAAAATGGAATTCAAGGGATTGTTTTTCTCGCGAGTTGTTTAAATCGCCAAGAGTTAACTGGCAGACTAAGAGGAAAATTCAAAATTTGAAGAGGAAGGAATCATTATTAATGGCAACTGCCATAATGACCGGCTGACGACTAGCCCACTACTGCGCTTGAATTAGAAGATTCCGAACAAAGAGAGTGGAAAATTGATGAAGGTGCTAAAAATAGCCCCAGCACTACTTAGCAGGATTCTCCGAGAAGAGTTATTTAAACAATCTCTTCTCTCATTTTTCCTCACATTGTTTCGAAGTTGAAGTTGCTGAAGAAGTTCTTGAGAGATTGAAATATTTTCGAAGTGGTTGAGGAGAGAAATTCTTTGAGAGTTTATTTTATTTCGGAGTGTTGAGTTGCTGAAAGTACGAAGTGCTGGAGAAAATTTCATTTGCCGAGACTCTTTCTTTCGAAAGCTGAAAGTGTGTTGCTGCAACTTCGAAGTTGAAGGGTGAAGTTGTTTTCCGGAGTTGCTGGAGAATTTAATTCTCAAAGAGCTGAAAGTGGAGTTGCTGCGAAGTTCGAAGTTGTATACTGGAGAGCTAAGATTTTATTTCCAGATTGTTGAAGTCGCTGCAGATTTGCGAAGTTGTAGAAGATTTCTTTTCTCTGGAGATCTTTATTTTCAAGCTACTGAAAGTCGAAGTGTTGAAGAAGTTTAAACGTTGAGAAGTTGAGGAAGTTGAAATTTCATATTGCTGGCAACTCTTTATTCCTCTAACTGCTGAAGTTGACAAAGTGAAGTCAAGGTTCGAACTATTTGTGCTGGAGAAATTAGCTACATTGCTGAAAGTTATTAGCTTGCTGCGTTTTTTCTTCACCAGTCAGAAGTGCAGTTGCTGAGAGTTGTCTCTAAACTCAGAGATTTTTATATAGTTTGAGGTTTGGAGTTAGAAATTTATGCTGAGGAATTTTATTTTCAAAGCTAACTCCGTATTCGCAGCCATCTCGGGAATTGTTTTATTTTATTAAAAATCTGCAGTCTAGCTTATTATTCTATTTTATTTTGCAGATGGCTGGCGCAAAGGATGTTGCAGGAACAAGCAGAGCCGCAGGCAGAGCTGCAAACACTGAAGCAGGCAAGGCTGGCTCATCCCGGCAGGCAATGATTAAAAGGCTCGCTAAGCCATTTCTCCCAAAGTCAGCAATAGTTTCGAAGTTGGCAGGATTAAATGACACCAACCTTGGTTCATTTAATCTGAATGCACTCAAATCGAGGATGTTCGGGCTAGGGGGCCATCAACCATCCGTCACGGCACATAGTATAATGAAGAGTGGAATCTACGCAGCTGCTAGTTTTCCGCCAGCAATTCAGTGTCCAGAGCTAATTATGGAGTGCGCCAATCACTACAAGCCAGAACGTAGGACGATTGTCTCTCCGGATGGTAAACTGCTCGCCAACTTCACGCCGGATGCCATCGGAGAGGCATTTGGGATTCCAACTGCTGAGGAGATGTTATACAGAACAAATAAGAGGGCAGATAAGATGTACTCTTCCTCTTTCGAAAGAGTCACTGCAGTCATCAACAGAGTTTGGATGCAGAAGCCGAGGCCACCCCGCACTAAGCTCCCAAAGCAGATAATTGCCGAGGACATGAAACAAGAATACTGTGATTTGATAATGATGCTGAGCCGGGTGAATGGGAGTGCACAGGCTTACATTTTCGAGCCTTGGATGTTCTACTTCATCGAGATCATCTTGGAAGGAAAAGAGTGTGTCGATTGGGCTAGGATGATTAGCAACCACATCGATGAGCAATTCAGGAGCTTGAAGGTGACGAAGACTTTCTACATGAGCTCATATGTAATTTACATGTTGGCCAGAATGACTAAGTACAGAGGGATTTCGTACAAGGAGCCAATCGGCTGTGCCCCTGGTCAATTCAAAATCCATGAAGCCTGCACACAGCTACATTTAGCTAACATTGCCAACTATAAACGGGCAAATGATGCATTCACAATGCACATTGCGAGGACACTTCAGCAGAGGACGCAGCAGAGAATATCTAAAGAAGCACAGACATTGATTGAGGAATATGGGTATTGGCTCATCCAATTCCCGAAATTCACATATATTAGGCTGCAGGGGTTCACTTCGTATCCGTATCGGTTACCACGATACCCCACTGATCACATAGTAATGCTTGAGGTATCTAGGCAATTGATTGCCTACGATAAGATTCAGAAAAGGAAAAAGAAGGGTGGACTTGATTTCCCTATCACCATGGGAAATTCCATTGAGGTGTGTCCCTCTTTGCAGGCAGCCCGAGAGGCAGAGGACGAGCTGCAATCTTATCATTTGTCATATCACACAGGCAGGCAGGATTTCGATCCTTACAGGAACATCCGGATGATATAGAACGTTGAATACCGGCACAGAGCTCATCTGGAGGACTTTTGGGCAAATGCAGTGGATGAGGCTGAGATAAGAAGAAGGATGTTTTCCAGACTTCCTCTCAAGTTGATTAGAGAATGTGAGATTATTCCAGTTCCCGACCAGGTGGAGGAGGATGTCAACGCCATGCAACCCGACTATGGGTCAGTTAGGGATACTCCTGTCCCACCACCTGATTGGTCCGAGCCAGAGATCATGGACTTGGACACTCTTTCTATCCCGGTGATGACTTTTACCAGGACTTGGGTCGACAGACATGTATGTAGACTCAAGAGCAAGTCGATCGCCCTTACTTATAGCTTGATGGGTGACCCAAGGCCGTTATCGGTAAAAAAGGGGAAACAAATTGCTCAGACATCGAGGGCACAAGTGGAAGTGCCAACCCAACCGATACCGCTGAGGATAGAACAAGCATCACCCGTGCACTCACAAACTCAGTCTTCGAGTTTGAGAGTGGTTTCATTATTTGCCGATCAGAGGGCAGGATTAGAGGAAGAGCGGGGACTTGAGGAGGTAGATCAGCCCAACGCCCGGGAATCAGCTAGTGTCAGCCTATCCAGGGGCGGCCAACAGGAGGAGGAAGAGGAAACAATGGCCGACACCCATTTTCAGCAGATGTTGGACACTGCTTTGGAAGAAGAGGAAATCACAGAACAGGGGACCCAAGGGTCGGGAGATACCCAGCTTATAGAGGAGGATGAGCCTGAGCAGACCAGTGCAAGAAGAGAGGAAGTGCATGAGATGGAGGCAACAGAAGAGCAGCCCCTTGTCATTTGTAATCCACAGCAGACAGTGCCTGATTGGCTTTCCGACAGAATGAGGAGAGAACTCGAGGATGATACGGATCCGGCCATTGAGATGGAGGAGTTCCTCAGGAGGATCAGTGCGCCACCAGAGAAGAAAAGGGCCCGAAAGTTTTCAAAGATCTCGACCGACGAGTCAGGCTCTCGCACGCTTCAGGTGGCTATTCCGAGGGAAGATTGTGATCGAACCGAGGAGAGGCCCGAAAATTATGTGATCACCACAGTAGAGTTGGGTCGTCCTACGGGAGCCCAAGTTATCGAGGAGTTCGATAACTCCTATCAGGCATTGAAGGATCAGTTGCTCCGCACGGAGGGGAAGTATAAGAAATTGAAGAAGGAGCACAAAACTTTGATAGGATACATACAAAATCTAGCACATCCAGGTGAACCAGCAAACCCAGCAGTAGAACGTCCATCGGAGCTTCCGAAGGAGTCAGTTGTTGCCTTAGAGGATTTGAAGAAAATGGAAACGGAGGCAGATAAGTGGGTTAGCCGTGTTCATACTGAGACAGGGAAATTCATGGAGGACCTCGCCGATGCTTATCGACAGGCCTCAAATATTTTGGCACGGATGGATATAGTAGATCAGGCCTGGGGTGATACTCGCATCTATCAAATGAAGACTGTACTTCGTTTGGGTGCTTTGATGCATATACCTCTAGAAACCTTGGTGGATGGAGGTGTAATTCAGAGAGGTGATAGATATGATTTCACCAATTGGTACTCCTCAGTGGTCACAGGCCGTGGATTTCACGACGCAGCAAGGGCAGATTCAGCTAAAGTGAGGAAAGCAATGGGCAACATCTTGGGGGGAGTCCTCAATACATTAGAAGCCATATTTGCTAGAAAGTTGGTCCCAGAGGAGATAACTGCTGATGGCTTGAAAAGTAGACTGCCTCCATTTTTCTCAGCTGCGAGGTCACTTGTCCTGGATGACTTTGAGAATGTCTCCGCGTTCTCTAGTATAATTCAGCATACCCAGGACGCCTTGGTGACATGGAGAAAATCTTACATCAGATACGGACAGACGGTAGCAGTCTTGGAGTTCCAGCTCAACCATATTCCACCGATCTCTACACAGGAGGTTGAAGCAGTATTGGCCCGGTTGATCGAGTGTGCTATCCGGGAGAAGGCCAGTGGGAACGCGCTGCTTGATGAGGATCTTCTTGATGATGGTAGTGGGCATTAATTGCTCATTATGATTCCTGCAAGGGAGTGGAGAATATTCTGTGCATTCATTGCCCACTCCTCTTTGTGGCGGTTTTTAGGGCAGAAACCCTAATCAGGGCATAGGTGGCTCGATCTGAGCCCTTCATTGTAATTTGATCTGAACCGTCCACTGAATTGGACTTATTATAAAAGGGGCATCCCCCCTCATTTGTAATATATTAGAATTAAAGATAGAGATTAGAATTGGAATTGGATCAGAGCTAGAAGGCATTTAGCTTAGAAGTTAGCTTTAGATTGAGGAGGGAAGAAAACTTTCCTTTGAAAGTTTTGTAAAAGGTTGTTGTGAACACTTTTCATAATATAAAGAGTTTCATTGCTTGGTGATTTCTTCCTTGTTATGAGTAGCTAGCAAGGCCATTTCGTCTTTCCAATTCAAGGTAGATAGAGTAAAGTAGATTTCTATTTCATGCAAGTAGTTGTTAATTGTGGAGTGTGGCGTTGTGATTTAAGCATATCTTCTTCATCCATACCACTAGCGGACTGGCTGACGGTGAGTTCGCCTTGCGTGGTCAACTGGAGTAATAGCGCTTAACTTCGATTGTTCTCATATGTCCATATGCATCGTTGTGATGGTATGAACATGTTGTGTCATGGTTTGAATATTTTCTCATCCTTTGAAGATTGCACCAACTTTGTCGGAGTTGTTCGAAAGAAGACAAAGCAAAGTTTGGTTTGAAGATTGTTTAAGTCGATCCTCGTCCTCCACCCTTTGGAAGTAGATTTGTAGAATCCCTATCCCTATCCCCTTTAAATTCTGCATTTTCTGAGTCATCCTAGATACCAGAACATATTGCCAAATCATTCATGTCCTAATTGCTTCACGGAGTTGAACAACTACGTAAGTCCCCTTGAAATAACCAGCAAAACACATCAACCAACTGAGTCTATTCGCGATAAAAGGAACCTTGGAGCCGAACACATGAACTTTCAAGCAATCTTAGCATGTGGGACACTTTGATCAAGAGAGAATAGAGTGACCGTTGGGCAACTTTATTCTGTGCTGGCGCTGTCATAAAAAGCACGTCAACAGAATTGGCGCTAGAAGGAGGGCTGTATGCGAACAATTGAGCAGTTGAACTCCGAATCCTATCAAATTTGATTATCTGTGGAGATGATCTTGGAGACTCTTTTGCCCCTCCTCCTAACGTCAACAGAATTGGCGCTAGAAGGAGGGCTGTACACGAACAATTGAGCAGTGAACTCCGGATCCTATCAAATTTTATTATCTGTGGAGACGATCTTGGAGACTCTTTTAACCCTCCTCCTAACGCAACAGAATTGGCGCTAGAAGGAGGGCTGTACGCGAACAATTGAGCAGTGAACTCCGGATCCTATCAAATTTTATTATCTGTGGAGACGATCTTGGAGACTCTTTTACCCCTCCTCCTAACGCAACAGAATTGGCGCTAGAAGGAGGGCTACCTACTTTTATAGTGAAGCAAAGAAATTATAAAAGTGTAATGTACCAAGATGGTGCTACCTCATAGAGGGATATCTCCGCGGCTACAGCCAAATTTGGGATTCAACGACGACCAAGAAGATATTCTTTCAGGATTGAACAACCTCGCGTGGAGAACAAAGAGAAGTGCAGCTGAATACATGCGGACGAGCTTGGTGTTGCAAGAAGAAGAAGAAAAAGCTATCGAGATCCAAGTTGCTATTGAGAGAGATTTATTGAATCAAAGACAGCCACTTGCTCCCGTGCCTCGCCAGTGAAAGAAACAGCTTCATCCTGGATCGCATCAGTTCTTTCTCGCCGGATAAGTTGAAGAGAATTTTGAGGTCTGCACCCAGCTCAACCAAGGAACTTGTAGAGCTAGAGCTACCTACTAGAACAAGGAAGAAGAAAGGTACCCGATCAGACGGGGAAGTTCCCTCAAGTGAAGAAATTTTATCAAACGAAGAAGCTCAATCAAGTGAAGAAGCAGTAAGTGGTGAAGAGGTCTCGAGCTTATTTAGAACTCCGCCTAGCATTTCAAGGTTTGCCCAACAAGGACCCGCCCGAAATACCACACCAGTAGCAATTCAGCAGCAGCAACGAACGACTCCAATAGCTGTATATCGGCGAAGGCAAGCAATGGCTCAGCCAGTTGCAAATGGTGCTACTTGGTTGGTTACCAACCCATCTCCGCTGGAGTTTGCCGACTATCACGACATGCCAAAGAATCCAGAGAGTTTTTGCTCCAAGTTCCACGTCCATGACGTAAACCGCACTGCTGAGGATCACATCAAAATGTTTGAAGACCACCTACGCAATAGGCAGATTGCATACGCAGATGTAGCTTGCAAGTTGTTCCCCTATTCTTTGGGGGAAGAGGCCCATTATTGGTTCATACATTTGCCAGTCGGTTCAATCAGAACATGGGAACAGATGAAGATGGCCTTCATCGGAAAGTTTGGTATTCCCATCACTCCCGCAGAATTGTTCAGACAGTTTGTAGAAGTAAGGAGGCAGGAAAAAGAGCCCATTCATGTGTTTAACAATAGATTCCAGAAGGCTCTCACAAGATTACGAACTCCTTACACTATCACGGATGCTAGAGAAAGCTACTACGCCGCTTTGGACCCCTTAACTGCAATGTTTGTGAGAGAAGCTCACCCCGCTCCCGCCGATATGAACTTAGCTTATGCTAAAGCAGTTGAAGTGAGCCAGAACATGGGACAAAATACAACTGGTCCCTCACTATACACTGGCTTAAGTTCTACGAGCGGTCAGATACAAACCTGGAATCAGCAAATTCCAGCATTAAATCCAGTTCCACAACCATCTTACCAGGCAACCGCGCCATCAAATCAGTTGGTTCTCCACCCTGGAGTACCTTCATCTCAAGCGTCAATCGCACAGCCGGTCTATCTGCAAAACACAGTACCGTCGACACAGACTCAAGAGGAAAGAGATGAAATAAAAGGTCTGGTGGAACAAGTAAAGAAGCTGTCAACTGAGGTGACATACCTCAGAAATCAAAATAATCAGATTCAAGCCATGCAAAGGAACAATCAAGCACACCAAGGTGCTAACCGAGGATATCAGAATAATCCTCCGAATCATCACCATGATGCTCATCAAGGATACAATCAGGAGAACAATCATGGGTATAGAAATAACAATCAAGGATTCCAGAAGAGATCCTGGAATACGGGACCCAACAATGGAGGTGTTCCTACACCACTGGATAACCCACCGCCTCCTGAGAACCGTCCGACAGACAGAGTATACCTGGCGGAGGCCGCCTTGTCAGGATGGTGTAGATTGCACAACACTAGTCAGCACTCTGAGTTGCAATGCCACGAGTTCCAAGTCGCTGCTGACATCTTCAGAGGAGAAGTGAAAAATACAGAACCAGTGGAGAATCCTCCAATCACGGGGTATGAAATAGTTCGAACACCCCGGTATGATCAAGCTCTGATCTTGGAAGACTTCAAGTTTCCACCTGAATTCCAAAGTTATACACCTCCATCGGTTAATCAGAGGTTTCCACCAGCTTCGGCGAATGGTCCCGTGGGGACGCCAGAGGCTCAAACGCCTTCAGAGGCTCATGTCACGTACGCATCACCAGATGAGCCCCTAAGCAGAGACGGCTATAGTTTCCCGCCTCTTAACAACAGTGTCTTGGTAGAAGGAATCAGGGAAGTGCAAGCTCTCCAGACTACTGATGGTGGGCCCCCTAAAGTGTATCAAAGAGGTTATCCTCAGAGGGAACCATTGACTTCGTCAACGCCACCAAATAACTTTTCTACTCCGCCGCATCCTAATGCGAGCAACGTGCCAATTGCACCCAAGGACTCTCCGGAATATAGACAACAGGGTCCCACACAAGCAAGATCAAATGGACCACAGATGCCTCAACAGCCAATTTACCAGTTGATCCGAGGACAAAAGGAGAATTCTCCTAGAGAAGATATAAGAAAGCTAAGCTCCTTTGTACTAGAAGAATTTAAGAAGATAAAGGTCAGTTTACCACTCTATGAGTTGATGAAGGTCCAAGAAGTAAGAGAGACTCTCTTAGGGACATTGACTGAAATCCCCACCACAAGAAGCACTTCGCAAGAGGCACCTAACGTGCCAAGACACCCCCAGGTTGTCACGCAGCCCCGTCCTGCACAGAACACAAATGTGGTGCAAAGTGTGCCACAAACCTCCTACGATTCTTGGGAGGAACCACAACAATATCAGAACTTTGAGGGTATGGTATTAAATTCTACAGGCACTCCCGGAAAGGCCGAGATTGAGAAAAGCTCTCAAGCTGATGATGCCGTGAAGCAGAAATAGAATGCGAGAAATATGACTCAAGGCAAGCAAGTCCAGTCGGACCATAAAGATGAAAGAAGAAAACCAGTAGTGTTTTATCAAGGGAAGGATGAACCAGCCCCATTCTTGGTTTTAGTCAGAATATTCGGAAAAATGTTACACAATTGTTTGATTGATTCCGGAGCTTCAAGCAACGTCATGCCTTTGAAGGTACGCGAAATATTGGGCCTAATCCCACTCCACACCAACAAGAAAGTGACTCAATTGGATAAAACTGAAGTTCCTGTTGTTGGGGAACTAAACGACATTCACATGCAGCTAGCCGCGGATCCTAGAATCCAAGGCCGTATTGATATTTCCGTTGTAGATATACCAGATGGGTACGGCATGCTGCTTAGTAGAGACTGGTGCCGAAAGTTGAACGGATATATCGCCACCGACTTTTCTCACATGTGGCTGCCTTGGAGGGGAATCCCTAACCAAATAAGAGTGGAAAGCACACCACGGCTCCGGTTGATGATCACTGAATATGGTGATAACAATGAGGTATTGTTTGCAGAGACTGATTTGGGTTCGTACAAGCCCGTCAAACAGGAAGTCCTCATGTTGTAAAGTGTAAATCAAGAAAAACACTTGGAAGGTACGTCTCCCTCTACTGAAGTATTGATTGAAGATGACTCAAGCGATGGTGAGGGGATGTTTGAAAATTTTAGAAACTTTGTGCTAAAGAATGTCAAGCAAAGAATGGAATTAGGAAAGGACGCTTCCATCAGTAGTATGTTAATGCCCAATTGGTGTAGGATCCATGAGGCATTCCACCCGGAATTCACATGCGCCATGTGTAGAACGGCCATTGAAGAAGTTTGAAAGAGAGTTCCACAAGTCTCTTTGGTGGAAGAACTAGAAGAAATAAATGAGAAGAAAAGCTCCCTAACAAAGGAATGGGTAGAAAGTGAGAAGATTGAGCCCGCAGTGGAGAAAAATGGTCCCAATACCCATAGCGTTCATATAGAAGATCAAGTGTGGACTCTGAGATTTGATGGATCAAAGTCTAACAAAGGGAATGGAGCAGGGTTTGAACTCATCAGCCCCAAGGGAGAGGCATATCTAGGTGCTTGTAGGCTCCAGTTCCCTTGCACCAATAACGTTACTGAGTATGAATCTTTGATTCATGGGTTGATCCTCGCTATAGAGAAAGGTGCCAAAATTGTACATGCCATTGGAGATTCCAACATAGTGGTCCGCCAAGTAAGAAAACAGTATGCTTGCCACGACAAGAGATTGGGACGGTACCGGAACAGAGTCTGGGACTTGATCGAAAGCTTCGATGCATTCAATATCAAGCAAGTATACAGAGCTAAAAATCCAGTGGCTAATTCTCTCGCGCAGGCGGCCAGTTCACTAGAGCCATTAGAGTTGGAAGGTCTAAAGAAGTTCACAGTTGAATTGATCTCCACACCTTCAGTTCCAGATAATATAAAGAATTTCCAGGTGTTTGATGATGATAAGCAGATTTTGGAATTCTTGACTAACTCAGGGGTGTTTGAAGCACAGATTATAGACGAAGAAGAAACCGAAGAAGCGGAATTTGACACCGAAGGGATCTTAAATTTGAAGACAAATGTCATTCCTAGGGGCATGGTGGAGTTAGAAAGACTCTTTGACCCTGATAAACTAAGTCGGAATCAAAGCACCCAAGGGAATGAATGTGAGACAATCAACTTGGGAACTAGTGAGCAAGTAAAGAATGTATTTGTGGGAAAAGTGTGTACCCCAAAAGAAAGAGAAGGAATAGTGCAAGCATTGAGAGAGTTCTCTGACGTGGTAGCCTGGGGCTACGAAGACTTAAAGACATATGACACTACCTTGATCACGCACACGATCCCGTTGAAGCCGGGAAATAAACCATTCAGGCAAAGACAAAGGCCGGTGAACCCGCTATTGGAACCGTTGATATATCAGGAGGTAAGGAAGCTCCTTTCGGCCAGAATAATCTTCCCAATAAGGCACTCAACGTGGGTCGCCAATCTAGTGCCCGTCAGGAAGAAGAACGGAGAGATAAGGTTATGTGTTGACTTCCGCAACCTAAACAGAGCATCCGAGAAGGATAACTATCCCTTGCCCTCGTTGGATGAGGTTTTGCAGATTGTAAATGGTTCCCAGATGATGTCCTTTTTGGACGGTTATTCAGGTTACAACCAGGTGATGGTTGAAGAAGCAGATAGACTGAAAACAGCTTTCACCACTAAGTGGGGAACATTCGCTTACAGAAGAATGCCTTTTGGCCTAATCAACGCCGGGGCCACATTTCAACGAGCTATGGACATCGCTTTCAGAGACTTAGTTGGAAAATGCATTATTATATACATGGATGACTTGACAGTGTTCTCCAAAAAGAGGGAGGATCATGTTGAAGACTTGAGAAAGATCTTCCAGAGATGCAGAAGATTTGGTATTTCTCTCAATTCAAAGAAGTGCGTATTCGGAGTCACCGAAGGAAAATTGTTAGGACATGTCCTCTCAGAACAGGGCATATCAATTGACCCAGACCGCATTGAGGCAATTTCAAAGATCGGCATGCCAGGGAGTCAGAAAGAATTGAGGTCTTTCTTTGGCAAGATTAATTTTGTGAGAAAATTCATAACTGGATTCGCCGAGATTGTCAGACCACTAAATGAAATGCTGAAAAAGGATGCAAAGATAGAATGGACCCCTCTCACAAAGAAGGCGTTCGAGGAAATCAAACAAGCAATAGTAGATGCTCCGGTGCTAGTTAGTCCGGATTATTCAAAACCATTCTACTTGTACTCCTTTGCTTCAGAACACACTTGCGCAGCGGTCTTGACCCAGAGAGCAGAAGAAAAGGATGAACACCCAATTGCTTTCATGAGTACTCCATTGAAGGAAGCAGAATTAAGGTACGCCAATGTAGAAAAGCAGGCTTATGCTCTAGTAAAAGCAGCTAAGAAGTTCAGGCACTACATCCTGAGGAGCAAAGTACATGCAATAGTTCCAGATGCCACAGTAAAGACATTACTGATGCAAAATGAACTGGGAGAAAGAAGAGGCAAGTGGGTCACCAGCTTGCAAGAATATGACATAGAGATACAGCCGATGAAGTTAGTCCGAGGACAAGCATTGGCACAAACGATTGCAATGGCAGGACCTGGGCTGGTACAACAAACGTATATACTGGAAGAGGTGTCCCCAGGGGAATGGTACGATGACACTGTTTACTATTTGTTGAACCACAGGTGTCCTTCACATTTGAATCCAGTGCAACGAAGGGCTTTAAGAATGAAGAGCCAGAGATTCATGCTGCAGGGATCAGTACTTTATAGAAGAAATCACGAAGGTATCTATTTGAGATGTGTAGGAAAAAGAGAAGCTAAGCAGCTTATGGAACATTTCCACGAGAAATTCGGGACAGGTCACGGAGGTGGTTTGGCCACAGCTCATCAGATTTCAAGGGCTGGGTATTATTGGCCCACACTTTTTAAGGATGCTTATGAGCATGTGAAGACTTGCCACATTTGTCAGATAGCTGCATACAGAGAAAAGAATCCGGCTATGCCCTTGCAGCCAGTGATTGAGGTCAGGCCGTTTGCCAAGTGGGGGTTGGACTTTATTGGAATGATTAACCCACCGTCCTCGGCACAGCACAGGTACATACTGACAGCCACAGACTATTGCACCAAATGGACAGAGGCTCAAGCTCTCAAGCTTTCCACCACAGATGTAGTCATTAAGTTCCTCGAAGAGAATATTGTTACAAGGTTTGGATGCCCCCACGCTTTGGTGTGCGACAACGGCCCCGCCTTTTCATCATTGAAATTTTCAAATTGGGCGTTTGAGTATGGGATTGCACTGAAGTTCTCATCCAACTACTACCCCCAAGGAAATGGACTTGCAGAGTCCACAAATAAGAATTTGCTGAATGCTATCAAGAAACTACTGGATAAGAACCCCAAGGATTGGCACACACAGTTGAGGTTTGCCTTGTGGGCAGACAGGACTAGAACGAAGAATTCTTTGGGAACATCTCCTTACCATTTGGTGTATGGGCAAGACCCCGTCTTCCCAGTTCAATTAAGGATCCCTACTCTTCAGTTTATTCAGGAGTATCTAGAAGGCGAAGACCGAATTCAAGTCAGGTTGTCTCAGTTGATGCATTTGGAAGAGAAAAGAGATGAGGCATTGGAAAATCTGGCTAAGCACCAAGGAGTCGTGAAAAGATGGTTCGACAAGCAGGCCAAGGTCAAGGCCTTCAGGATTTCAGATTTAGTTTTATGTTGGGATAAAGCCCACGAAAGAAGAGGTGATCACGACAAGTTCGACAAATTGTGGTTGGGCCCGTATCAGGTTTCTGAGATCCTGGGAGATAATGCATTCAGATTGAAAACGCTAACAGGGGAGGATATCCCATTGCCAGTCAATGGGCTGTTCCTCAAGCATTATTTCCAAGCGTAGGGTCCCTCATGGATCCTACTTTGTACATAGTAGATTAGGTTGTTTTGTTCCCGCTTTCCCTTTTGGGTTTTGGTTTTGGTTTGTTGCCCTTTGGGTTTTTGGTTTTGGTGTTTCTTCCCTTGAGTTGTCCGCTCAAGTGGTTTTGGTTTGGGTTCAGAATGGACTTGAGTTTTGGGGTTTCCCGTTAAGTATGGTGATGATATCTTGTTTCTTCACAGTTTGGTTTACTTCCCTGGGATTTTTATGAATTTATGCAAACGATAGAATGCCAAGGTTGTTTTCCTCTTGTCATCATCCGGTCTCATATAAGCTCGACTCGGGAGTTTAATCAGTTATTGTGTCTTAACACATGAGCCTGAGATCATCATGTCCTATTGGTTCAAACAAGCTGCTTTGAGTCATTTTGATTCCTTGGGAGGGGTTACGGCAAGTGAAAATTTTAAATCTTGCTTCAGCGCCACTGCAATTCTCAAACCCATTGGTAGCTTCATTGCTTGCCAACCGATTATGGAATTGACGGATAATCAAGAGAAAAGGAGAAAATATGCTAAAAAAGGAAATATCAAAAGAAAGAAAATGAAAGAAATATCGTACTTTGAATATTGGTCTGGGAATATACGAGTAACTCCACCAGGGCTATGGACGCCTGGCTGGCAGTGGAGCAATATTCGTGAGAATTGTAGCGACAACCTCGTCGGGGCTATAGATGCCTGACCGGCAGCGAGGCAATGTCCGGGATGCTTTTGAAGTTAAGATACTTGTATAACCTGCCATAATCGATCTCGGGAGTCACGATGGTTTAGAGATAAGATAAATGCATAAGTCAGGAGATCTCAGATGAAGGTGTTTTGATCCAATATCGGATTCTCCTCCCTTTTTGAGTAAGTATCCTTTCCGTATGATGGTTAGAGGGATTGGCCAAGGTTTAATTTTCAAAGTGTTTTTCAACACTTTCCCGTGGAGTCGCCAGATGTTGTGACCTTTTTCACACATCACCCCATTAAGATGGGGACCCCCTAAATTTTGCTCCATTCTGGTCTTTTGGCTTTGGTTCGCTCTCTCTCTGGTCTCTGGTCCTTCCGGGGATGTCCTGTCGTTTGACCCAGGTTGAAGTATTGGTTAAGTCTGTGTAATTAGGGTTTTCATCCTTCAGGCTTATTTAAGGTCAAACCGAGTCATAAAATTGAAATCTAAGCTTAGTGCAGCAGTCAGAAGACTTCCAGCAGAGTCCCCCTAAATTTTCACTGTATTTTGGCAACTTACTATTTTTAGTAAGTATTCAATTTGGGACTATTTTTTGGAATTCTGTCAGTTCCATTGCGTCCGGGTAACGTCAAGCTGCCTACACGTAAATTTTGAGCCAGATCAGACGACTTGCTATTTTTGGCAGTTCGGGCTTCAAGAGCCATTTTCAGGGTTTCCACATGAGCTTGTCAGATGCATGTCTGGAGAATCCTTCTGGGTTTTCCAAAACCTTCGCAGTGATATAACATGCAAACCGAGACTACCACTTTCAGAAGTCAGCCTTCGGAGGCTATTTTTAGGGTTCACATGCAGTGTTTTTCAACGCATGTCGGGTTTTTCTTTATGGGTTTTTCGAGAGCTTCGCAACGGTGTGACTTGCAAGCGGAGAAGATCGAGTTTTGAGGACTTACTATTTTTAGCCAGTGCATGCATGCAGACCAGTTTTCTGGGTTTTTCTGGGTTTTTTGAGATCCCGCGGGCAATATGACATGCAAAACCATCCGGCAGTGGATGAGTCACTTTTCAGACAGTTTCTATTTTTAGCAGGTACACTCTGGCAGCCGCCCAACACTCCAGTTCAGCAACAAACGACATGCAGAAGGAACGAAGTCAAACGGAGACCGTTCGGGATACATGCAAGTCAAATTAGGGTTTCCACTTTTATAGGGGGTAAAATCCAAAAATAGCCGAAACGAAGTACCCCACCCATGTCGGCACACTTCAAGGTACCTGCTGGCAAAATTTGAGCGAAAGTCGGAGAACTTACTATTTTTAGTAAGTCAGGGCACGGCTATAAATAGCAGGTCTGCACCCGAGGTTGGCATCAGAGTAACACTCAAGCTATCAAGATCAAACGTTGCAACTTTCAGGCAAAACGGAGCTACTGAAGTCAGAAAGTCAAAACTTACTATAAATAGCAGGTGGCTATAAATAGCAGGTCAGGGCAGAGGACTGGCAAAACAGGTTCACAAGGTGAAGAAGATCATATGATGAAATTTTCAAGCAAAACGGAGCCTTAGAGGTTGAAAATCAAGGGACTTGCTAAAAATAGCACAACTTGCTAAAAATAGAATGCGTAAACAAAGGCAGGCAGAGGCATGGAAAATATTCTAAGTGTGGGAAAATGAAAGTATCCCCTTCAAAATGCGCCCACCTCACAGATTGATAGCTTGAAAATTGTCTAAGGCAGAATTCAAAGTTGAGCTAAGGAAATGCGCCCACCTTGATGGAAGCCTTGAAAGTTTCTAAGGCATAAAACAAAAGCTCATACCTCAAAATGCGCCCAAAGAGGAATAGGGGGAGCATCAAAATTTTCTAAGGCAAAAACGAAACCTCACCTAGTGAAATGCGCCCTCACCTTGGAGAAAATGATGCTTGGTAAAAAAACGCCTAAGGCATCAAAATAAAAGCATGGCACTTGAAATGCGCCCATGGCAAAAACGAAAGCACACATATGTAAATGCGCCTCACCAAGGTGTAAAGTGAGCTTGATGAAATATTCTAAGGCACACAAACGAAAGTATCAAGGGTGAAATGCGCCCTCAAGAGAAAGTGAAAGCTCACCCTCTCATTTGCGCCCCTAGATGAAAGTTGTCTACCCAATATGCGCCCAAGGAATAGGCTAAAAACGCCTAGGGTAAAAATGGAAGCTTGGCCTAGCAAATGCGCCCATGATGAAGAGGAGATGGGAGAATTCTTCTAAGGCATAAAATGAAAGTAGAGAGGTCAAAATGCGCCCTCAAGAAGATACATGGCTTGAAGAAATTCTAAGTGGTGAAAATAAAACCAGACACACCCATATGCGCCCAAGGCAAGATAAAGTGGCTAGGACTTGGAGAAATTTCTAAGTCAAGAAAATGAAAGCTCAAGACCCCATATGCGCCCAAGGTTGCTGGAGAAAATTTCCTAAGGCAACGAAATGAAAGTGGAACCTATGAAATGCGCCCTCACCTTGAAAGGATATTCTAAGTGTTTGAAAATTTTCTAAGTGTAAAGTGAAAGCTTGGCCTAGCAAATGCGCCCATGAGCTGAAGGTGAGTAAAGATGGGAGAATTCTCTAAGGCGTGTGAAAGTAAAAGCTTGCATATGTAAATGCGCCCACCTTGGAGTAAGAATGTTGAGGAAATTTCCTAAGTGTTAAAGAAAGCTTCCCCCCTCAAATGCGCCTGAGGTGTAAACTAAAAAATTTTTCCTAAGTGAAATAAAATTTCACTAGGTAAAGTGCGCCCAAGAAGAAAACAAGTGAAGAATTCCTAAGGCGTGGGAATTAAAATTTAAATTTGAAAGAAATACGCCCTTGAAGAGGGATTTAAATTTTAATTCATAAGGCATGGAGATTTTTTTTCAGAGAAAAATTATACCAAGGGAAATACGCCAAGAAAAAAAAAATGTTAGAAAATTTTTCTAAGTGAGATAGCACTTCACTAGGGAAAAATACGCCCTTGGCATGGAAGGATGATTTGATGAGTTTTAAAATTTTCCAAAGGCAGTTGAAGGTTGACGAATATTTTTCAAGGGGAAGATTTGATATCGATGAATATTTTCCATGGGTCAAGTGAAAATCAAATGAACCCGTTTAAAATGCACCCATGAGTTAACAGAGTTTGAAAATTAATTTCCTAAGGGAAATTTTAATATTTTCAGAGGAAATTCGTTTTGCCTAGATTATTTTCCTGACGGAAGTTAAATCTCAGAGGATGAATTATTTCGAGCAGGCGAATAATTTTAAATCACCCGGAGTTGAACATTTTAATGAGGGAATTTAAAATGTCTAAGGCAAATTTTATGAAATCGAGGATTTAAATGACAGACATTTTAAAATTTGGAAATAAATTTAAAACTCCCACGAATTTTTTCGAGTTGAATTTATTTAAACACTGCGAGATTTTAAAATGGAATTTTAAATCAAGTCAAGTGATTGTTTTTCTCGCGAGTTGTTTAAATCGCCAAGAGTTAACTGGCAGACTAAGAGGAAAATTCGAATTTTTAAGAAGAAGGAATCATTATTAATGGCAACTGCCATAATGACCGGCTGACGACTAGCCCACTACTGCGCTTGAATTAGAAGATTCCGAACGAAGAGAGTGGAAAATTGATGAAGGTGCTAAAAATAGCCCCAGCACTACTTAGCAGGATTCTCCGAGAAGAGTTATTTAAACAATCTCTTCTCTCATTTCTCCTCACATTGTTTCGAATTTGAGGTTGCTGAAGAAAGTTCTTGAGAGAGTGAAATATTTTCGAAGTGGTTGAGGAGAGAAATTCTTTGAGAGTTTATTTTATTTCGGAGTGTTGAGTTGCTGAAAGTACGAAGTGCTGGAGAAATTTTCATTTGCCGAGACTCTTTCTTTCGAAGAGCTGAAAGTGTGTTGCTGCAACTTCGAGGTTGAAGGGTGAAGTTGTTTTCCGGAGTTGCTGGAGAATTTAATTCTCAAAGAGCTGAGAGTGGAGTTGCTGCAAAGTTCGAAGTTGTATACTGGAGAGCTAAGATTTTATTTCCAGATTGTTGAAGTCGCTGCAGATTTGCGAAGTTGTAGAGGATTTCTTTTCTCTGGAGATCTTTATTTTCAGCTACTGAAAGTCGAAGTGTTGAAGAAGTTTAAACGTTGAGAAGTTGAGGAAGTTGAAATTTCATATTGCTGGCAACTCTTTATTCCTCTAACTGCTGAAGTTGACAAAGTGAAGTCAAGGTTCGAACTATTTGTGCTGGAGAAATTAGCTACATTGCTGAAAGTTATTAGCTTGCTGCGTTTTTTTTCTTCACCAGTCAGAAGTGCAGTTGCTGAGAGTTGTCTCTAAACTCAGAGATTTTTATATAGTTTGAGGTTTGGAGTTAGAAATTTATGCTGAGGAATTTTATTTTCAAAGCTAACTCCGTATTCGCAGCCATCTCGGAGGTGATTTCATTTTATTTAAAAAAATCTGCCGCCTAGCTTATTGCTATTCTATTTTATTTTGCAGATGGCCGGAGCAAAGGATGTTGCAGGAACAAGCAGAGCCGCAGGCAGAGCTGCAAACACTGAAGCAGGCAAGGCTGACTCATCCCAGCAGGCAATGATTAAAAGGCTCGCTAAGCCATTTCTCCCAAAGTCAGCAATAGTTTCGAAGTTGGCAGGATTAAATGACACCAACCTTGGTTCATTTAATCTAAATACACTCAAATCGAGGATGTTCGGGCTAGGGGGCCATCAACCATCCGTCACGGCACATAATATAATGAAGAGTGGAATCTACGCAGCTGCTAGTTTTCCGCCAGCAATTCAGTGTCCGGAGCTAATTATGGAGTGCGCCAATCACTACAAGCCAGAACGTAGGACGATTGTCTCTCCTGATGGTAAACTGCTTGCCAACTTCACACCGGATGCCATCGGAGAGGCATTTGGGATTCCAACTGCTGAGGAGATGTTATACAAGACAAACAAAAGGGCAGATAAGATGTACTCTTCCTCTTTCGAAAGAGTCACTGCAGTCATCAACAGAGTTTGGATGCAGAAGCCGAGGCCACCCCGCACTAAGCTCCCAAAGCAGATAATTGCCAAGGACGTGAAACAAGAATACTGTGATTTGATAATGATGCTGAGCCGAGTAAATGGGAGTGCACAGGCTTACATTTTCGAGCCTTGGATGTTCTACTTCATCGAGATCATCTTGGAGGGAAAGGAGTGTGTCGATTGGGCTAGGATGATTAGCAACCACATCGATGAGCAATTCAGGAGCCTGAAGGTGACGAAGACCTTCTACATGAGCTCATATGTAATTTACATGTTGGCCAGAATGACTAAGTACAGAGGGATTTCGTACAAGGAGCCCATCGGCTATGCCCCTGGTAAATTCAAAATCCACGAAGCCTGCACACAGCTACATTTAGCTAACGTTGCCAACTATAAACGGGCAAATGATGCATTCACAATGCACATCGCGAGGACACTTCAGCAAAGGACGCAGCAGAGAATATCTAAAGAAGCACAGACATTGATTGAGGAATATGGGTATTGGCTCATCCAATTCCCGAAATTCACATCTATTAGGCTGCAAGGGTTCACTTCTTATCCGTATCGGTTACCACGATACCCCACTAATCACATAGTAATGTTTGAGGTATCTAGGCAATTGATTGCCTACGATAAGATTCAGAAAAGGAAAAAGAAGGGTGGACTTGATTTCCCTATCACCATGGGAAATTCCATTGAGGTGTGTCCCTCTTTACAGGCACCCCGAGAGGCAGAGGATGAGCTGCAATCTTATCATTTGTCATATCACACAGGCAGGCAGGATTTCGATCCTTACAGGAACATTCGGTTGATACAGAACGTTGAATACCGGCACAGAGCTCATCTGGAGGACTTTTGGGCAAATGCAGTGGATGAGGCTAATATAAGAAGAAGGATGTTTTCCAGACTTCCTCTCAAGTTGATTAGAGAATGTGAGATTATTCCAGTTCACGACCAAGTGGAGGAGGATGTCAACGTCATGCAACCCGACTATGGGTCAGTTAGGGATACTCCTGTCCCACCACCTGATTGGTCCCAGCCAGAGATCATGGACTTGGACACTCTTTCTATCCCGGTGATGACTTTTACCAGGACTTGGGTCGACAGACATGTATGCAGACTTAAGAGCAAGTCGATCGCCCTTACTTATAGCTTCATGGGTGACCCAAGGCCGTTATCGGTAAAAAGGGGGAAACAAATTGCTCAGGCATCAAGGGCACAAGTGGAAGTGCCAACCCAACCGATACCGTTGAGGATAGAACAAGCATCACCCGTGCACTCACAAACTCAGTCTTCGAGTTTGAGAGTGGTTTCATTATTTGCCGATCAGAGGGCAGGATTAGAGGAAGAGCGGGGACTTGAGGAGGTAGATCAGCCCAACGCCCGGGAATCAACTAGCGTCAGTCTATCCAGGGACGGCCAACAGGAGGAGGAAGAGGAAACAATGGCCGACACCCATTTTCAGCAGATGTTGGACACGGCTTTGGAAGAAGAAGAAAACACAGAACAGGGGACCCAAGGGTCGAGAGATACCCAGCTTATAGAGGAGGATGAGCCTGAGCAAACCAGTGCAAGAAGAGAGGAAGTGCACGAGATGGAGGCAACAAAAGAGCAGCCCCTTGTCATTTGTAATCCACAGTAGACAGTGCCTGATTGGCTTTCCGACAGAATGAGGAGAGAACCCGAGGATGATACGGATCCGGCCATTGAGATGGAGGAGTTCCTCAGGAGGATCAGTGCGCCACCAGAGAAGAAAAGGGCCCGAAAGTTTTCAAAGATCTCGACCGACGAGTCAGGCTCCCGCACGCTTCAGGTGGCTATTCCGAGGGAAGATTGTGATCGAACCGAGGAGAGGCCCGAAAATTATGTGATCACCACAGTAGAGTTGGGTCGTCTGACGAGCCTCCGGGGGTTATCGGTGAGTTCGGATAACTCATCGTGCATTGAAGGATCGCCACTCCGGCATCTTTAGGGAAGTATACAAAATTGAAGGAGGAGCACAAAACCTTGATAGGATATATGCAGAATCTAGCACGTCCAGGTGAACCAGCAGACCCAGCAGTAGAACGTCCATCGGAGCTTCCGAATGAGTCAATTGTTGCCTTAGAGGATTTAAAGAAAATGGAAACGGAGGCAGACAAGTGGGTTAGCCGTGTTCATACTGAGACAGGGAAATTCATGGAGGACCTTGCCGATGCTTATCGACAAGCCTCAAATATTTTGGCACGGATGGATATAGTAGATCAGGCCTGGGGTGATACTCGCATCTATCAAACGAAGACTGTACTTCGTTTGGGTGCTTTGATGCATATACCTCTAGAAACCTTGGTGGATGGAGGTGTAATTCAGAGAGGTGATAGGTATGATTTCACCAGTTGGTACTCCTCGGTGGTCACAGGCCGTGGATTTCACGACGCAGCAAGGGCAGATTTAGCTAAAGTGAGGAAAGCAATTTGCAACATCTTGGGGGGAGTCCTCAATACATTAGAAGCCATATTTGCTAGAAAGTTGGTCCCAGAGGAGATAACTGCTGATGGTTTGAAAAGTAGACTGCCTCCATTCTTCTCAGCTGCGAGGTCACTTGTCCTGGATGACTTTGAGAATGTCTCCACGTTCTCTAGTATAATTCAGCATACCCAGGACGCCTTAGTGACATGGAGGAAATTTTACACCAGATACGGACAGATGGTAGCAGTCTTGGAGTTCCAGCTCAACCATATTCCACCGATCTCTACACAGGAGGTTGAAGCAGTATTAGCCCGGTTGATCGAGTTTGCTATTCGGGAGAAGGCCAGTGGGAACGCGCTGCTTGATGAGGATCT